>JAVXUO010001209.1:0-103289 GCA_033065855.1 Escallonia rubra
AAGATTATTGCATCGCGGATGCTAAGTAATGGACAACTATTCTGGAAGATGAAATAAGGTCAATGAGGAAGATGAAAAAATTGCTTTAAATTCCAGGATCAAGAAGTTTTATAGAAGGTTTGGTTAAAAGTTGACAAGCCGGGCGGGATCAAAAGGATACCTTTTCACATGGTGCTAGAATTGTGTCGGTTCGCCTGATTCTAGCCATTTTCACTCATTTGGATTACTCTTTCGAGTCAATGAATGAAGACATTTTTTTCTCGACAGTGAACCAGATGAATACTTTACACAGTTCAACCAGTTAATTTTGTGATCAAGGGACGAGTGCGCAAAATCTCACCTCGGCCCTTGTGTACTGAGCAATACGAGACAGGAGATTTTGGCAGTGAAGTTCACTTGAATGGATGTCACCTTTTCATTTAATCTGAGATCTCCAGGTAAATGTTCCAGGAATATGTCCAGCTTGGAGTATCAGACGCAATTTGTACGCTACATCCTGACCTTCGTGATTACAAGATCGTAGCATGTACATCATACTTGCTTTGTTAATCAATGCATCCAATCTGCTTAGTTCCCTAATTTAGGCTGCTTCTTACGTGTTTTTTTCTTTTTTTTTTCAGGCAACCAATGCACAAAGGCTTAACATTATTAGTCGCAATCACATTCTAATATTCACATTCCAATAATCAATAAAAAAAAAGCTTCCTAACTACAAGCCAATCTGTATCAATTTGAAATATGCATCCAAATAAAATTGAGCTCGTCAAGGTATGCAGCTTCCAAACTCTGTCCGATAGCATATCCTGTGTCATCTGGTGACTTTGAAACTCTGCATAAGAACAGTGAGATCAAATTTATGGGGAAAAGTAAAAAGTCTCACAAGTTATAGTTTCTAAAGAAGCTTTGAACACAAAAAAAAAAACAAAAAAACTTAGATCATGTCATGTATGTTAAGACAAGAATGATACCTTCACTTTCTCCAAAAGATCACTAGCATGGGCATTATTTTTGAAATGATCACGCACAGGCTGCAACACAATGGAGTACGATGTTAACATCCTGATATTGAAAGAGATGATACATTTGCCATGCTAGGCAAACCACTATCTTTGAGACCTACTAGGTTAACAAATGTCATTAGTATGCATTAAAGGCGCTACTATTAACCCAAAAAAAAATTATTAACCAAAAAAAAAAAGGAGCTACAAGATGCCAAAGCTTGGGTAATTGATTAAGCAGCTGGGTGTAGTGGGAGAGTTTAAAATTGATTGAGGCTAATATAAGACGAACTGGAAATGTGGAACTCCAAATGACATGTCACAAGCATGCACATCCAATGCAACAACAAAAATGCATGAAAGCAAATGAGCCACCGCCCCAAAATGCTTCAATTTTTGCACGTCAAACATAATTTTATGAAAAATATTTGCATAATACCAGTTCATTCCAAAGATCAGAATGTGCCACACTTGGAAACTAGACATCACCATGACACTGGACGGGGATCAGGTTCTAGAACTTCACATATTTACCTGCAGTATCCTATTTAAAGCTTTAGATAGAGAAGGTTTAAGGTCATCCGGAAGTAACTCCCCACGTGTATAGGCAGCCACTAGCTCTTCAAAACTGGTGAAAGTCCTGCTTAAACAACCAGAACCATTAAATAAGCAATATATGAAAAAGCAGCACCCATAAATGACATTCCCTTCGAACAAGAAAGATGATTCCTCCGCGAATCAAGAAAGCAGGAAAAAGTCTCCAAAAAAACCTACTTCATAAGGTCTATGTAAGTCAAAACAACTCACTTTTCACTGCCATTGCTCGCATGCCTTTCAACCTTGAACTCATGAAACCAAGGAAAGATCAGGTACTGTATGTACTTGAGACATGGATTCCCTTCAACCACCTCAGGAGGGCAGTACGCCTGTTTTATCTTCACGTTTACATCTGCCTGCAACATGTATGCCATACCAACATCAACTCTACAAAGCAGTTGAAGTATTGTGACTGCTTTAGGAAAGAGGTCACCTCAACATAATAGGTAACTCAGGCTTTTGATTTGGCATTAGATGTAGTACCTCATCATCATCCATAAAGATGGCAGATAAGGGATCACTCTTTGACATCTTTTCCTGGCCTTGCTGTAAACCAGGAAGCATGTCTGCAAATTATAAAACCATGAGAAATTTCAGCATTCCTGGAAAATTGCCAATATTAACTTAGAAGAACTGAAAATCAGAAGGGACATACGATGAGACAATATGATAGGCTTATTTTTCCTCTTGATGTCATCGCAGTACTCTCTTGCAAGGACATTCACTTTCCGCTGATCCATACCCAACTGACAGATGTCGGCCTGTTTGTAGGAAACATATCTTATCAAATCCACATGGCCTAATTGCAGTTTAAACCCTGATCTTTACAAATTTTGGCAATTCAAAAACTGATCTTTCGATGAAAATTGTTGTCCCAGATATTTCAGCTTGGTTTTAATTCCCAAATGAACACAGACGTCAGAATAATGGACTAAAGGACTAACGCTAGACACGTGAGACGATGTAACAGCCTTTTATCAGTGGAAGCCAATTGCAACGAAATGTCAAGGTCGGGTTTAGATTACAAAATCGTGCAAATCCCTTGGTACAAATCATAACCACTGCTATTGAGGGGTGGGGGGGAGGGCGCATTTCAGAAGGGGAAAAAAAATTAACTACAAACAATCACGACATATTAAGACGACGGCCCATTTTGAGTAAACTTCATCTTGTACTCTCTGAATGGAAACATAAATTCAGAGTTCACTCCCATTTCGATCAAAAATTTGGTTTGATAGTGACCTTCAGAAATTCACTATGCTGATCCCTCTTTCGGTTCAAATTAGTTGGGACACGTCTATCCAGATTCAAGTCCTTAATTACTTTTCTGGTAGTCTCCTTTACCTCATCTTCTTTTGATAGAAATCATGTGTAACTATCATTATGCACTTCATATGGCCAGACCTCATTATCTGGTGCAACTCAGCAGCACAACTCTTACCCTACTTTTCTTCATTGAAATACATCAACTTTATTTCTCTAGCTCGATACCTCATTATTCGATGATTTTCACTTTTTTCCCCCCTTTTTTTCCCTTTTCTTTACTTCTACTTGTAGAGAACTAATTATTTTTCTGAACATGGAGAATGTCAGATTAAATTTATGTACTAGCAGTTGTTATTTGTGGGTCCATGGATACAAGCCAGTAAGTTGTCCTGTTACAGGCTTCATTCCAACATGACAGAGGCCCACGTCTTAGGCACTCTCCTGATAGAGCCAGGGGCACCTCACTCCACCGTATATGAGTACATTAAAAATTAAAGCCCCAGGATCCTCTGACCAACATATTCCTATAGGCGTTTGACTAGTTCCTGTTAATTTTCAACTCCCTGTTCTTGGATATTCCTTTCTCTTCCATTGCTCAGTACACATATCCAAACCCACCACCCTATGTTTTTCTTTTATCCTCTCTCTTACTGATGGATGTTGAGTATAATTGGGCTACCTAAATATCACACATGTGACTCTGGCCATTGCATATTCATGCAAGCAGTGTCACGCCAGGTATAATGTGAAGGTTTATGCTGCACTTTGGACCCAGACCTTGAGGTCAGAATAGGGTTACTCTCTGTTCTAAGCATGAGAGTGTTTGTTAACATCATATGCATGCAACATAAAAAACTTTAAAAAAATTCCACTGTTCCATCCGCACGACGAGATAGACAACGAGTTTGCTAGTGCAGTTCTCTTCATCAGTCTCTAGTTCCTTCTTTCTTTTTTTATTAATTTTCTAGTCATAACTCTTGGAGATTTAAAGTCTTGTAGCATCATCAGACCAAATATATATCAATTAGTCTTCTCTCCTTGATAGTTTCTTGTAGTGCCACACTAGTTTTACTTCAAATGGCCTTACCCGTTAAACTATTAATATGCGGACAACAGTCTGAGAGGACGGGGGGTGAATGTGTAAGATGAGGATAGTGCACCAGAACTTGCCACAGTCGACTAGGACAGATACCACAATTAAGTAGTACAAAAATCCCCCTCTACAGCTATGGTTAGCAAGAACTCACGACAAGCATAAAATTAACATCTGTATTCCATGATTTAAAACTTAGAAGTAAAGTTACCTTGAGGAAAAATATGTCTCCACATTGCATGCACGGGTAAAATATTTGGGCTATTGTCAACTCATCCTGCTCACTACGACCCATAATCTGGATGCACCTGAAAGAGACAATAACGCGACATGTAAATCAGTATTCTACCAGAAACGGATCAACTTTGAAGCCTCCCACCTCATTATTCTATTGAGATTGTTCCTCCAAGCTATGTCCAAAACCAGAGGCCAATAATCATGTGGCCGAGAACTGATTTCTTCAGAAGCCCACAGGAACTCGATTTGACCATCTTTGAGATTCATTCCCACAGCTTTCCATATCTCAATCAAATATTCTCCAACAATCTTTATTTTTTCCATATCTCCTCCCATTTTGTTATTTAATTGTGCAAACCAATCTGCTATCCACATTTTTACCTTGCAACCGGTTGAAGTCAGTTTGTTCACATTAATTGTCTTCATAACCCCCTGCTTAGCAGTACAACAAAAACAACACTGATTGGAAGGAGAAGTAGAACATTCCAGTTTCGGTACATGCACTCGATATTCAAATGTAAAAACTATAGGCGGAAAAAAAGTTGAACGGCTTGGTACCAAGATAACTCCTATTTAAGGGACAAAATGTAGAAGCCCAATATGTGACAGTCAAATACTCAGCATGGCAAGTGCTTGAGATGAATCACACAGCATTTGGGTGGTCGGTGGTGGTTTATAGAAGTAGCAAGCATAAGAATGGACAGCAATTTCTGGCCAACCTATATCTAAAATTAACAGACATAACATGATCAAAGTCTTACGAATCAGAGAAAGATTCAAATTCAAGTAGTTTCCAGTTTCCACCATTGATGAGAAACGAAAGAACCGGCTCCATCTGTCTAGACTTTAAGTAACAACTCAAAGGCTCTCCATTTCTTGCAATCACAATAGCATAACTCGTAAAAATATTTGTGCCCCTACCCCGCAGTTCTTGCGACTCAGCCACTTTTAAATACCCTCTACTCTAAAAGCTCAAACTCTTAAAGAATGGGCCTAAAAACGAACATCATGTATAACATTCACCCTCACTTGCAAGGCCCTGATTGCACATGGAGAGACAAATCAAGGTTCACCACCACCATGAATAGAAATAAGCAGTCCATGTAGCACTAACATTAAGTGGGACCAAATGCAAGCGAGAAGAATTGAACCCAAGACCTTGGCAAACCAGAGCTTTGATACTATGATAAGTTACGATCAGCCTAAGTTACTGAACCCTTCACTTTGGGATGAAGGGATGGTGTCGACATGACTCGACGTCGACACGGCTACGGGATCCGTGTCGGATCCATCATCTGCCGGACATATACGCCACGTCGACATTCCGACCAGAGAGCGACGGTAAGGATCGAAGAAAGAAGAAGCTGTGAAGGTTTTTAAGAGAGAGAAGAAGAAGATCTTTGATGCTTTGAAGAGAGAAAAGAGAAGAAGAATGGCCATCGACCTCAGAGAAGGAAGAAAAGAAGAAGAAAAGAGAGAGAGAGAGAGAGTACCTTCTGCCCGTGGGACTGTTCTCTGCTTTTTGACAGCATTTGACAGCACAGCCTTGCTTTTTGACAGCCTTGCCTTACTTTTGACAGCCTTGCTTTTGTCCTTCTTTTTCCTTTTCTTTTTTTTTTTTTTCTAACTTTTTGGCATTGACTTATAAAAAAGGTACAAAAAATATCTAAATCACCAAAAATGAAGGAACCAATTTATTCTGGGCAGTAATTATATATAATTTATGTGAAATCTATATATACCCGTAAATAAAAAAATATTTAAAACTCAATCTCATTCAAAGTATTTTATGTATCTTAAAATTTTTAGCCGTGTCCCCGTACCCGTGTCCAACTTTTGGATGGTGTCCACGTATCCTAGAATTTCGAAAATAGGCGAGTCCGACACTCGGACACTTACCCGATTCGGACACCGACACCGAGTCCATGTAACATAGCGATCAACTCTAAAAGCTTAAGCTGTTAGAGAATGGCTCCAAAAATGTTATCATGCGTAACAGGCACAACCTGAGTTGGAATAGGAACTACAATGTTGCTAAAGTATTAGAAAGGCTTAATGAGATCGATTGATCCTCAAATAGCTACTCCCCAATTACAGACCTGGGCTATGTGCATTCGACCGGAGGGTTCAAACCCATCGTAGCAAATGGGATGCGGCTTCTTGGCGAGAAGATTCATCAACTCATCCTCTTTTAAGCACTCCTCTGCAACACTCCTCACAATCTTGAACTTTTCCTCCGCGCTCATCCTATCCAAGAAAAATAAAATGAAGTTTATTTATAATATAGCAGAGTTGTAGACCATTATATAGACCAGAGAGTACTTACTGGGTTGCCGAGTTTGATTTTGTGGGGTCAAACGGATGGGATTTTGTCTCTTTGAAGAGGCCAGATTTTGCAGACCTCCTTTTTCCATTCTTCTGCTTAGGAAATGGACAATCATCAAATAATAGAATCGGATCACCCAACCCAGCCCTAGTCAGAAAACTGACAGATTGCATGCACTACTTGTTCATTGGAGTTCTCCATCAAAACTTGCTACTAAACTTACATCGATTACCCTCATAAAAGGATGACTCAAAAAGAGAGTTGAGCTAAGCAAAATGCGCAATAAGATCATGGACACATACCTTAACATTTTTCAGTAGCTCCTTAGCATGAGCATTATGTTTGAAATGATCTCGCACAGGCTGCAGCACAATAAAGTCAAATAGTATCATCATGATACTGAAAGGCAGAAAATACGATGTGTCCAACAGAACCAACCGAAGGATTCTTATGTGAAGAAAAGTTGTCATGCACTGAAGCAGATTGCGCATTGTACTGGACATGAAAACCCTTCAACATGAATTTTTTCTTTAACTTTAGACTGACCTCATAATTACTATCAGACATGCGTGAAAGGAGAGGGTCTTGGGCGCTCATACAGAACATGATAAAGAAAATCTCAAAGACGTAACAATTTTGCAGGACACTGAAGATTGAGGGTGTGACTGATAAATAAGAATACAATCTGTCTACCACGCGGATCTTATTAACCTTTTGCTCTCACAGTGACCAGGGTGTGGTGTTGAATTAAGCAACTCGCTCAAGTATTCTACCAAAATGATATAATATGTAAAAGTATTTCCGCCAGAAATTGAAGGGGAAATTCCTTGGATGACCAGCCTGGTTATAAAAGACCCAAGCTTCCTTCTGTACTTCGATAGATATATTAAACGCGAACAAAGCAAATACATATGCTAACATGTGTGCGCGTCGAAAAAGAGTATTACAACAGAAACTAATACGAAATGTTAATGCTAACTACAAACATAAAAATTGCATGCAGCAAATGCATGAGTTCTAAATGACTTGACACTCGAGACAAAATAGCCCGGCGCATTAGGGTTGATGTAGAAAAAGAGAAAGAGAAAAAAGAAGTGAACGAACAGATGAAATGCTCCAAGTTGGCACCATAGACAAACTTTGTGCGAGCTCAGAAAGCAAAAAAGAGTAATTTTTATCCACTCCGACAACTAGAAGGCTATAGAAGAACTTGTGTACCTGCAGTATCACATTTAACGCTTTTGACAGAGCAGGTTTCAGGTCACTGGGATGCAATTCACCACATTCATAGTCCGCAATTATGTCTTCGTAACTGGTGAAGGTTCTATGTGCAGAAAACGAGAGATTCAAATGCAAAGTTATCATTCAAAGCGTGAATAATCTATGAAGCAACAGAATGCCAATATTCCAACGGTCATAAGCTGTTAGGCTTCTGTCAGGTGACAAAGCAAAGACATTACTCAGCTTAACGGTGTATATCTTTGGTGGAAAAGGGATAACTGAAAAGCTAGAAAGATAAAAAGCGAAAGAAAAGAAACACTTTACACCAAAACTCAAAACAACTCACTTGTTATCATGATTGTCTACTAATAGTTCACCCTTTTACTCATGAAAGGTAAAATGACAACTTGGTAGGGAATGCAGCTGGTAAGGGGTTGTCCTAGCTTAACCAGAGGTCTCGGGTTCGAGCCTTGGGAATGCAGCTGCGTTAAAAAACTTGGTAGGGAGAGCTTTGCAGCACATGTGGTCCTGCCCGGCTCGAACCCAGATTAGTTGGCTTCCAATGTGTTGTCCAGAAACCGGGTCATCTAACAAAAAAAAAGGTAAAATGACAACGAGGAAGCTAAGGGAAGTTACCCATCAGCTATGTTTGTAACTCCGCTAAGAAAAGCAATTTAATGAATTGTTCCAAGTAGAACTCTGAAGTTAAGAGAACAACTGCCAGACTTGAGAACAAATTGATTATTGTCGAAAAGCTCCTCACATAATAGTGCTTTATGAGCTATGCTCATAAATTTTTAAATTTCAAATTGAAGTGCAATTCTTTCGGTGGCTCGGGTCCCACCATAATGAAAGTATCTCCTAAGACTCGGATTACTTCATGGAAGCCTATAAACAAGTTAGCGATGGGTTTGATTGGCAGGTTCCTGGTGCTTTTCATCAAAAAGAGAATGATGATTTGGAAAACGTGATATTCCTCCTCTATTATCCTTTTCAAATTTAACTTCAAAAACACAATGACGTATGGCTAGTTTTTATTCAATTTAAACACTTCCAATGGTGTTATCGGTGTTCCAAATAGTTGGCCATCTGGGTATTCAAATTGTTGTCTTTCGGTTTTTCGTTTTATACAAGTGTTCTAATGTTTTTCCCGGAATGAAGAGTTGTTTTGAAGGAATTTTCATTATGTTCCCGCAAAACTATTTAACAAGTGCTCAGGTAATATAGTATAGAGCATTCAGCAATGGTTAATGTAGTAGAAAGGTACTCTTATGTTTTTTCTTTTCTTTTTTTTCCCAATCAAATCTATCCCTGCTATTATGTTCTAGTTAATAAACATTACAAAGGGAATCAAAAGAAGAAAAATAACTCACTTTGAACCACCATTTTCTACTTTACGTTCAACCTTGAACTCATTGAACCATGGCAGGGTGATGTACTTGATGTACTCCAGACATGGATTCCCTTCAACAACCTTTGGAGGGCAGTATGCCTTCTTTATCTTCAGATTAACGTCTACCTGAGAGTATCATCCAAGATAACCAGTTTCTTTGGGCTAAGTAAATGTGATTTGTAGATGACTGTGTAAGATTGACAAGTAGAGGAGGCTTTAAAATACAGGTCAGTTAGCATTTCCAGAATGTAAATAAATATATACTTCATCGCTCATATAAAACTCGTATGAAGGAAGAGCAAGTACCTCATCATCATCCATAAATATGGTGAATAATGTATCACTCTTGGCCACCTTCTCCTTACCCTGCTGCAAATCAGGTAGCACGCCTGGGAATACAAGAAACAAAAGAAAAAGAAATTGACCACGACAGGAAAGCAACATTATCAACTAGGGAAGAAGTAGAAATCCAAAGAAACCTACGATTAGACAATATGATAGGCCTGTGTTTCTCCTTGATGTAGTTGCTATAGGCACTTGAAAGCGCACTCACTTCCCGCGAATTCATGCCTAACTGGCATATGTCAGCCTGCTCAGGCAGATGGACAGCTTATGAATCATCCACACTTGCATAATGAAGACATCAATTACAAGGAACTGCTTGATAATGTAGGAAAGAATGGCAATGGGGCGGGTCAGATGCGGATCTTATGACATCCGTACCTGCCCCGATAGTCCTACTACCTCACTCCGCCCGATCCGGTGGCCTTTCAAAAAAATCCGACCATACCTGATTCGGTGGCCTTTCAGAAAATCCGACCCATCCCGACCCGCCCCGATCTTCTTTGTAACACCTCATTTCTATAACCTCTCCCCCAGTCAGATTCGGCCTTCATCTCCTTGGTAATCCACAGCTCAGTGCAAACACATTTAGGCTAGGTTTGAGAAAAAAAATTTCCTCTTTTTTTTTCAGTTTTTAAAAACTGAAAAAAAAAGGGACGTTTGGTAACCATTTTTTTTTTCAGTTTAAAAACCAGTTTTTAAACTGAAGAGTAAAAAAAATTCCAGAAAATGGTTTTTTTTTTCAGTTTTGGTTTTTTTTTCTTAGACCACCACCCTCCCACCGCCGGCAGCCACCTCAGGCGACCACCGCCGGCCGCCGGCCGCCGGCGACCACCTCCGGCCACCGGCAGCCACCTCCGGCGACCACCGCCGGAGACTGCCGGCCGCCGGCGACCACCGGCAGCCACCTCCGGCCGCCGGCCACCACCTCCGGCCGCCGGCCACCACCGGCAGTCACCTCCGGCGACCACCGCCGGAGACTGCCGGCACCACTGCCGGCGACCACCGGCAGCCACCTCCGGCCGCCGGCCACCACCACCACCACCGGCCACCACTGCTACACCCCACCACCGCCACCGCAAACCACCAAAAAAAAAAAATCAAAATAAAAAGGGTTACCAAACACCAAAAAAAAACCTCAAAAAAAAAAAGGGGGTTATCAAACACCCATTTGTTTTTATAAAAAAAAAAATTAAGCTGCTCTTTAAAAAACTGCTCTTTAAAAACTGAAAACCATTTGTCAAACGAACCCTAAGAGTGCTTTTGATGCTCTTTTTTTTTTCCTCTTTTTTTTTCAGTTTTGAAAATTGGAAAAAAAAAGTGCGTTTGGTAACCATTTTTTTTTTCCTTCTCCAATTTAAAAAACCAGTTTTTAAACTGAAGAGTAAAAAAAAACTCCAAAAACTGGTCTTTTTTTTCACTTTTGGTTTTTTTATTGACCACCACCACCCTCCCACCGCCGGCCGCCGGCGACTGCTGGCAGACACCGCCGGCCGCCGGCAGCCACCTCCAGCCGCCGGCGACCACCGTCGACCACCGCTACTCCCCACCACTGCAAACCACCCAAAAAAAAAGGGTTACCAAACACCCCAAAAAAAATGGTTATCAAACACCCACTTGTTTTTGTAAATAAAAAAAAAATTAAGCTGCTCTTTAAAAACTGAAAACCAAAAAAAAATTTTGTCAAACGAAGCCTTACTAGTCATCCCAGAATAGGAAAAATTCGAATTCAAAAACAAACATAAATAGTCACTACAAAAACTCCAAAAACTAGTTTTTTTTAAACTGAAGAGTAAAAAAAAAAACTCCAAAAACTGGTTTTTTTTTCACTTTTGGTTTTTTTTTTTAGACCACCACCACCACCCTCCCACCTCCGGCCGCCGGCGACTGCTGGCAGACACCGCCGGCCGCCGGCAGCCACCTCCAGCCGCCGGCGACCACCGTCGACCACCGCTACTCCCCACCACTGCAAACCACCCAAAAAAAAAGGGTTACCAAACACCCAAAAAAAAATGGTTATCAAACACCCACTTGTTTTTGTAAATAAAAAAAAAATTAAGCTGCTCTTTAAAAACTGAAAACCAAAAAAAAATTGTCAAACGAAGCCTTACTAGTCATCCCAGAATAGGAAAAATTCGAATTCAAAAACAAACATAAATAGTCACTACAGATATTGTTGGAAATTTACTTAATTTCCACCTAACTCTTATCACCTGCACCTGCAAATATACATTAACCCCTGGAAGTTACTAAAACTAAAAGGCCTAAAAAAAATTAGAATTCCAGAATCCATATCTAAATTCGCAATTTCAGAATTCCTTTCCTCAATTTGAGAATTCGTAACTGCAGAATCCATATTTATTTATTTGTGTGTGCGTGTGTCACACACACACACACAGAGCAAGTATGCATTGATCTGTTCATCTGAGAACCCATTGCCAATCAAGGTATCCGTTTTCTGGCAAAGTAACGGAAAACGAACCTAGATCTTCCCTGTTCCGTAGAAAAGATGTGGCTTTTGGTGGTGGGTAAGGGGGATTTTGAGGAGAACAGTAATGGAAGAAGGATTCGGTGGTGGGTAAGAGGGAATTTGAAGAGACAGTGGCGGTCGAATGTTAGGAGGTGGTGACGGTGTTTGGTGGATGGTTAGGTGGAGGTGGTTTGTGGCTGTTGTGGGTGGGGGGGGGGGGGTGACGGTGCGAGGGAGAGGAGAGGTGAAGGCTGAGGTGCTGACGGCACGGTGGAAAAGTCGAAGAGATGTTGAGAGAATAAGAGAAAGAAGAGTTGTAGGGTTCTCTAAGTGTGGTTGTGTGAGTGACAATTATTTATGTAATCACCAGATGGACGGCTGTGATTTTATAATAACTTAGGGTTAGGATCAATTTAGAACGGGGCGGGGCGGATACGGGGCAGTTTGCACACAAATACCAAACCCGACCACGTAAACGTTGCGGGTGAAAAAATTAAATATCATACCCGCCCCGTAACCCAGTCAAAGTCAAAATAACCCGTTCCTGTCGGGTCGAAGATCCACCTGGTGCAGGTTAAATTTCCATCCCTACGAAATGCTCTTTCACACGGAGATTACCATAAACATTGTATAACAAAGCCAGGAATCGAATTGCATAGCACAAAGATCGAGTAGTAATTGCTCATATAGTCTACGCTTGGTGTGCGATCATAGTAAGGCAGTACACGTTAAAAGGATTCCTACTTGGTGTTTTTATTAGATCTAATGTTAGAAGAGAGTACTAACAAAGAGTTCATTACATGCAGTCCATGCATCTCGTACATTGACATATGGCATCATGAGATACTATGTAAAGGACCTCTTTATATATATAGGTATGAGGTTGATGGTATTATCCTTGATGATAATGCAACACATCAATGCGGGTACAAACATAAAGATAGGATGGTGTAAGCCAATAAATTTAGGACAAGGCCTATTTTTACCACCTCGGTACAACACAATGCATTGCATACTCCAACTCCTTGGAGCAAGTATGGCTAACTAGCCCCGAATGTGGTGAAGTAAGAAGGCAGGGTTGCAAAGGCACCTACGACATCAAGGATCTTCATTCCTGTCCACTGCAAAACCAACTCTTGCAAAATGATGGATACTCGCAGATATGGGACTCTGCGGAACAAAACGAGCTAGCCACCGAACCACTCCTACTGAGTAGTGACTAGATAGGAATGACTGGCAAGCAAGATACGGGATATCTATTGACGTCTAGCAGTGAATTTGGCCAATGTATCAATGCCTCCATCTGAGGAAGAACCACGGAAAGAGTCGACTGCCTCATCTCTGAAAGTTTCATGCTTTCTTAGTGCATACCACTTAATAGTTGAGTTCTCACTCAAGAGTCAAGAGTCATTTTCTCCCTTATTTTTAGACCTGGCAAAAAAAGACTCAGCCCCGCGGGTCGATCTGCACCCGGCCACAAACTCGGGTATGGGTACATATTTTAAAAACTTGCTGAAAACATACCCGTGCCCGAACCGACCCATAATTTTCGGGTCTGCCCAAGTCGGGTACGGTTTACCCGAATCTTCGTGTATATATAAAGACACATGTTTTTTTCCCTCAACCTAACCCTTCATTTTCTATCTTTTCTCTCTCAATCTCATGCTGACCCAAGCCACTGTAGCCTCTCACTCGAGATCCACCGTCGACCGCGGCTGACGACTGTCAGCCCCTTCAGCCCTCACTTCAGCCACCTCACCCACATCAGCCGATCGAGAAGCCCACATCCGACACCGCTGCAGATCCAAAGCCTCACCGTCCTCTCTCCCCTCACCCATCGCCATTGCCGACGGCCATGACCACCTCCGCAGGCCACTTCTGTCACGATCAAGAAGCCCACATCTGTTGCCCATTGAGAAGTCCACATATGCCACTGCCGCAGATCCAAAGGCTCCACCGTCCTTTCTCCCCTCATACATAGACATCGACATCGCCGACGGTCGTGACCACCTCCGTAGCCATTTCTACCAGCACAGATCAAATATAAAATTTACTGTTACTGAATTTTTTTAGTTAATATATATTTGGTACTTGTTTGGTACTTAAGTGGTTGATTCAAGGAATCAACAAAAGGGAAATTCATCCCTGATTTGTGCTTTATTATATGTTGTGTTTCATTTGTGCTTAGGCGGATGATTACTAGTTAGAGTGTTAAATGACGTTGTTACTATTGTGTAGATTCTCTAATTTTGGTAGCTAAAAAGTGATTACAAAATAGTGAACAAAATTTGGAAGCCTGCCCGATTAATTGCGGATTTACCCGAACCGGTCCGAAGAGGGCTAAGGGTATGAGAAATTACTACCGTAAAGAACCAAGTAATTTTTAGCCGAACCAAACTTACCCGTATACGACCGGATATTACCCATACCTGGCGGATTCACCTGTTTGCGAGGTCTACTTATTTTGGGAAGAAGGAAACACAGAACAAGGACCAAGGACTCCATAACACACTGTCGCCTAAAAAATAGAGCATCATGATGATATAAAATATCCTTCCGCTCCAAACAGTAAACTACTCTGTGAACCAGACACGCAACAGTGGTAAACGTGTGAGGGGTCAGTAGCCCCCTTGCAAAGATGCAAGGCTTTCAAGTTGAGGCAAATGATGCAGTTCAGATTGGTTATTCTGGGGCTTATAACTGCATGGTTTCTCACTTGAATAGCTACCTTTTCAGGTTGAGTTCTCCATTGACCCTGTTTGCATCAGTGTAATAAAGACAATGAAAAGGAGTGGCAATGTTTCTCCATAACATTCCAACACAAGCTTTATTTAAATCAATCACTACCCTTTCAAGTATGCATGAGTAATATCTTTGGTAACATAGGAATGGTCTTTTCTTACCTTATAAAAAGTCATAGAGAGATAGATACTTAGTATCTTAATATATTTATAAAAATAAGCTCTCCTGAAACTGAAAGATATACTGGTGCAGAAGGAACAAGAGCTTTTGTCATGTCTTCACTGAGCTACAGACTAGCTAGAAGTTCTTCATTCCTGGCACAAGAAGTCTCAATGATGGTTAAGCTTTGATGGTATATGGACAGCCATCCGTTGTATAGATAGGCAACCTATGAAGCATCGGTGCGGCACTTGGGGTGAAGCATCGGCACCGGATACGCGTCAGGTGCGGGTGCATCTTGAGTGCGGCACCAGCGCGTGTTAGGTGCGTGTCCACCATTTTTTTATTTTTTTTTATTTCTTAAATCCCGGGTGCGGATCGGCTCAGATGTGTCACCACCAGCGACCGTAGGAAACTCCAGCGACCATCGGAAACTCCGGCGACCACCGGCAATCTGAGAGGAGACACTGGAGAGAAGAAGAAGGAAGAAGGAGGAGGAGGAGAAGGGGACTTACCAGCGACCCATCGCGGTGTGCGCCGTGCGCCTGCTTCTAGAGAAGAAGGAGAAGGAGTCGATGTTCTGTGTCGATGTTCTTATCTTTTGACTTTTGACTTTTTGACATTAATTTTGTTATATTATTTAAGGACCCCAATTGTTAAGTTCTTATATAAACCAACCCCAGTATTTCAAAGAAATAGAAGTGATACCACATAAAAACTTTATTATGTTCAGTTCTACAATTCTAATATTTATAAAACAACCCATTAAACTTAACAAATTCTTACTAATTTGGTTGAAAGCTTTAAAATTTACCAAAAAAACCCATTAAACTTAAAAACTCACTAATTTGGTTGGAATATTAATATCTTTTCACATATATTATGATTATTAAGATTTAAATTGTTTAAAAATTAAATACTAAGTATAGATGATTAAAAAAATATTTATAAAATATGTCGTATCCCCCCGCACCCGTATCCTAAAATTTTTAAAGATGCCATATTCGCGTATCCGTACCCGTGTCGTATCCGCAACCGCCCCCGTGTCCATGCTTCTTAAAAGCTATGGGGGATACCGTTATACACATCACATCCCAAACAATTTATCTTCTAAGTGGTGTTCTTTTCCACTAAATAATGGCTTGGTGCTGCTGTAAATGTAAATCATCTCAGAATCATAACAGACATTTAACTTGCTACGACCACATAGTCTAGATTACCCCTTATTATGCCATCAAAAATTTAAGGAGAAGTCATGGACATCTTGAGCAGTATATCGAAGCGTCTATATCTCTCGATCAAATAGAAAACCATGCCAACATAATTTTTACAGTAAAAAGCTGAAAAGTACCTCGAGGAAAAATATATCTGCACATTGCAAGCATGGGTAGATTATCTGTGCTGCCTCGTCCGAGTCACTGAAGTTACGACAATGACATGCTCTAAGTTGGGTTAACAACTTTGCATGCCAAGCTAATTCAAACTATAAACCTCTTACCTCATACTATTGAGCTTGTTTATCCTGGCTATGTCCAACACCAATGGCCAATATTCAGCTGCTCGGGAATTGGTTTCTTCAGATGACCACAAAAACTCTACTTTGCCTCTTTCTAGGTTCATCCCCAAAGCTTTCCATATTTCAATTGAATAATTACCAACAGAACTTACATATTCCATGCCTCCAACACTTTTGTTGCTTAAACATGCAAAATAATCCTCAATCCAAATATTAACTTTACACCCAGCAGAAGTCAGTTTGTTTACATTAATAATCTTCATAACTCCCTGTTCAGAAAGAATAACAAACAGGTTCAGAACAGCCAATCCTCGTTGCTTATTCTGGAAAACTTGGAAGAAAACTTGGAAGGAAACGGCTAAGGAATGAACCTATAATATATAGATAGCACGTGTATAAACACACGCATGCATCTATTTAACCTCACATTGGGTTCAATCATATCCATATCCATTCCAAGAAGAGATCAGGTGATAAGATAATCGGGTTATAGTAAACGCATATGAGGTATTGGTTCATTCCCACCTAAAATAGATAACTTGAATCAGAGTATGACCAGATTCTGCAAATTGACAGGCCTAGAAATGCAAATCCAGTCAGCACGCCAGAATTTCTTTCTTAGCACAATTTAGTTCTTAGCCAACTTATCTTTTCGGTGTCATTTACCTTTTAGTTCAGCAATAACTCCCAAGGATTCGCAGCAATTTAAAATTGCCTCAAGAACAATTGGAGTGTATTTGTAACTCGATGCACTATGTCATTGGTGTTTCGAGTTCGTTTACTGTATAACTTCTGTCACCTCATTCTGTTGTAATTTCTGATTCCAAGCGATTTTGATTTAAGTCCTTTGTAAGAAAGAAATCAAGGAGAAGCCATTATCTATTGTCCATTATCGCCCGACTTTTGATGGGGAATGGAAGTCAAGTTCATTCAGACACTTCATTCTACATTCCGAACGCCTGCGCATTTATCAAAATTTAGTATATCACAGAGGTCTTCATCCTCCACATTTCAATTTCCTGCTGTGCCACACAACGAGATTCGATGAATGGAATAGTTAACGTGGGGGATGTTAACTGTGAAACATGCAGGGGAATATGTTGGCATTTCCCTCTATAAATATGGATATATAAATGGTAGTCGCATTGC
The DNA here is from genome assembly GCA_033065855.1 of Escallonia rubra. Taxonomy (NCBI): domain Eukaryota; kingdom Viridiplantae; phylum Streptophyta; class Magnoliopsida; order Escalloniales; family Escalloniaceae; genus Escallonia; species Escallonia rubra. The sequence continues at coordinate 17,510 of JAVXUO010001209.1, forward strand.
CTCCCTCAAAAGGGCTAGCCGTGAAGTACTAATGAGATCCTTGGCAAGGTCTTATAACGGAAATGACTCTCACCCACATCCAATGTGGGACCTTGGCATATAACAAAAGTGGTAGGGATATGTGGGTGCCTACCATGGACGGCGATGCATAATGCAAAGAGCATCGAAGAAGCCATGCCCACTGAGTTCCATTTGTGTGTTCTTTACATATTAACGTAAACTAGTCACTTCAGGCTAGAACCGTATTTTTGTCAATTAGGGCTGGCAACTGGGTAGTTATAACTGTGTGCTTGTTTCTTACATACCTTCTAAACTTAGCACCAGTAGGGCTGTGGAAATACGCTGGCTATTGAATGTTGGAAACCAAAAACTATATACAGAAAAAAGCACCAATTTTTTACGGCATCTTTATCTCGGAGTGCTTATTTGGTTCTACTAAGCACCTAAGAGATTCACTCCGTCCATTTTCATTGACTTTTGCGGATTCTTAGGATAGATTTGTTGCATGCCAAAAATAGAAAAGTATCATTTGGCTTACGGATACTAAATCGGTCCTACGAATTACGCAAAATTGAACTACACCTTGATATTCAATACGATCGGCTAGGTCACATTATAATCAACTAGGACAAGCAAATTTTCTCAAAAGGTTGAATCACCTCGGCAATGTGCATCCGAGCGGAGGGCACGAACCCGTCGTAACAGATCGGCTGGGGCTTCTCGGCTAGTAGGTTCATCAGCTCGTCGCGATCCCCCACAACGCTTCTCACAAGTCTCTGTCTTTCCCCCAAATTCATCCTGTTGCAATGATTTACATCGATTAAAAGGGTATGTGCAGAGGTGGAGCCAGGATTTCACCCCAGGGAGGTGCTAAAAATATAACGAAATCAATAAAAAAAATTATAAGTAAAATAATACAAAAAAAAGTGCATATCTCGATAATACACAAAAAAAAAGTGTATAAACCTACCCAGATTTACAGATTGCTGACAGTTTTTTGCCTCAGCTTGTTCTTGAATCTTGAGTAGCTTTTATGGTTTTAATTGGTCTATAATGGCTATTTAGTTAGTAAGTCAATGCAATTTAATGTTTTAATCATTGTAACATATATTAGATTATTAGTTCATATATTTCATAATTAAGATATCACTCGCAGCATACCAAAGGACTGAAGGAGAGAGCAAAATTACTCTTAGCAGTATCTGTAAGTTCACTAGTCCAATGTCCATGTCCGCTGTATCTTTATAGTTCATGGAGTTGGATTTCGACAAACAAACTAGGATGTTTCAGCCCATTCAATCACTTTTAGCAATGAGTTAGATGATTTTTGATACTTCAATATTTTGTTGTTAGGATTACCAACAAGTATATTTGTGGCCAAATTTGTCCTTTAATTTGCAAAACAAACTTTGTTACTAAAAGGATCTGAGGGGAATTAGTCACTAAGTTGAATTCCATTTCTGCTTAACTGGCAAAGCTACGAAAAAGTTTCAGTAAAAACAAAGATTGGACTAAAAGATCAGCATTGATCACAAAGAAACCATATTCTAAAAGAACTTGGTTACAAATAAAGAGAGTAAATACAGTACATAACTTCTCAGATACATGCCATAAGCATTAGCTCAAACCTCAAAGAACATGGTCAGGTAAAGACACAAATTACCAAGGCAAAGAAATATGTAAACATGTCTTAAAGAGGAGACTTCAAACTCATAAACAATTTAAAAACTTCATGCCCCACCCCACGAAATGTTTAATGAATCTTAATGAGTAGATACTCCATTAACTTTAGTCATGTGTGAAGACTTCCATCACCTAATCATATCAAGTTTAATTTAAGGGCAGAGGCGAAGCTATCAAAGGTGAGATTTGAAGACATACTTGAATCAATCAGTGATACCCCTTGTCGCCGACGGTGAATTCTTGGCCGCGCCGGTGGAGTGAAGACTGAAGATTGTTCGTCAATAGTCGCGACGCCGGTTGACTTGAGGTGAGGTCGTCGCCGTCGGCGAGTAGATCTAGACGCCGGTTGACTTGAGGTGAGGTCGTCGCCGTCGTGGCTCGTGTAGATGTGTAGTGGGCTCTTGTCGTGGCCGCCGTCGTCGGTCTGCAGTTTGCCGGAGTGAGGCGCCCGTGGCCTTGACAGTGGGAGACGGTGAGAACTAGGGCTGCAACTCGATCCGGTTTACAACGGGTTTTAACCGACCCAACCCATGTATGAACAAAGTTTAACCAACCCAACCCAACTAACTGAAAACTGGGTTGGTCTGACTTGAGTAAGTATTTAAATGACATTAAATTGGGTCAAGCCCATAAAACCCAAACTAACCCATCGTAACCCAAATAAAAAAAACCACGGTGATTTACGGTGATTGTTGGCAGAGGCAGTCGGGAAATTCATGTTCAATGTCTGAGTTGGGTAAGTATTCATGTTCAATGTCTCCTTCCCCAACTGTCGGCAGAGGCAGTCGGGAAATTCACGGTGATTGTTGCCGCCTGCGACCGCTCCCTCCTTCATTACACAGCGATTGTTGTCGCCTGCGACCGCTCCGTCCTTCATCTGAGTAGGGAAATTCACGGCGCAGTAGGCAACCAGGGGTTCCACACCATGGGCAACAACATGTGGCTGGGTTCGCACTCGTCGTGCCCATCGTCTGCTGGTGACGAGGTTCTTAAAGGGCCTCGATGGCAGAGACTCGGTGGCGGTGGCGCTGGCATTGACCATGGACGATGGTGGCCTCTCCGCAAATCTAGCAGCAACAGTGGCGGTGATGGTGACACCGAGGCTATGGCTGCGGCAACACCGAGGCTACGGCGGTGACGGAAACGCTGAGGCTACGTCGGCGACGGCAACATCGAGGCTACGACTGCAGCGATGTTGGCCTTTACGCAGATCTAGCAACAACAGTGGCGGTGGCGGTGACGCCGTGGCTACGACGGCGACGCCAAGGCTACTACTGCGATGCCGAGGTGCTAGCGATAATGATAGATCTAGGGTTGGGGAGACGAAGGCAGAGGAACCCAGTTCACACACACACACACATAGAGAGAGAGAGAGAGAAAGAGAGGGCGACAGATGGACATGAGAAAAGTGAGAGAGAAAAGTGAAAATGGATGTGGGTCACCCCAGTGAGAGAGAAAAGAGAAAAGTGAAGATTGAGGGATTTAATTTGTATTTTGTTAATTATACTGTTGATTTGTTTTTGTTTTTGTTTTTGGTGACTCTTTTGTAGTTGTAGTTGTTTTTCAATTAATATATATGATTGAATTTAGACTTTTTGTGTATTTTAAGTTTGAATTTCTTTAATGCTATTCAATTAGTTGTTATTGTTGATTTGATTTTTTAATTTTTTGTGGACATTTTTTGAATTCTCGTATTTTATCTTCTGACTAGATAAATGAAAATTTATATTTTCTAATAAGTCAAATGGGAGCCATGATAGTATATAAATGATGAGACACATCGGAGAAAATTACTTGTTCAGAAATGAAAGACAAAAGGTTAAATAAATGAAAGACAAAAGGTTAAAAAAATTAATTCGATATTAGTTGGGTTGGGTTGGGTTGAAACCCAAACCATAGCATTTTTACTCGGGTTGGGTTGGGTTAGGCTTTTTTTACAAAAAGCCCAATTCGGGTTGGGTTGGCGTCTTCACCTATAATCGCTAACGGTGAAGCCTCAGCCTCATCAAATAGCTCAAACTTCAGGACCGAGTAAGACCCCATTTTTTGCTCTTTTTTTGGCCGAGTTTTAAAATTTCTCAAAAACCCAAAAAATTAAAGTGTTTGGTTGTACTTTGGGTCCGTACGTACGGGGCCTAAGGGTCCGTACGTACGGGGCCTAAGGGTCCGTACGTACGGACCCTTAGCTTCCTTGCCCAATCCCTTGTCCTCATTGCCAACACCTTTGTACTTCCTTTAATTAACCCCATAGGACCACAACAACCCATATGATCTGGTATCGAAATAGGTGCAGCATCTACTCTCACCCTGACACGTGCATTTGCCATTGCAAAACTTGACTGGAAACAAAGGTTATCTGTCTCACCAAAGTACCCAGTTAACGACTGTAACTACCACAAAGATCCACAAATCGGAGGCCTGAATAGGCCAGGTTCGCAAACCCAACTAAAAAATAATCAAACAAAAACAACCAAACATACACAACCATGCCAAACAAGCCAGGCCCAACCAAAACATCTAACCTAGCTCAAGAAATCACCAAACAACTACTACTCTAGCAAACAAGGAGCAACTCCAATAAATAGATGAGGGGATAAACCACCTACAAGGGAAGAAGGGATGGGATGGATAGGGTGGGAAAGCCCTTACGAGAAAACACTAAAAATGAAAAAGCCCACACACATCACACCCTCAACAAACGAGCAAGTCAAAGGACAGAGGCAAAGAGGGAAGGAATAGGAGTGAGGGTTGAGTGGGGGGATCAGGAAGAAAGAAAGATAGCACTACCACAAATAACACACCCTTCAACATCAAGCCCACGAGCAAAACCTCTACCAACAACCAACAATGATGCCTGACAACCACCGCAGAGTAACTCATCACCTAAACCCAAGCACCTCCGCAGCCACGCATAAATTGCAAACTAAAAGCACTCGCAAAAAAAATGAAAACGGGAAAAAGCACCTTCTCGTGAACAATTGACCCTATCAATTAAAAATGGAACGACCATCATGTAACTTGAGTAGACAAATCATCGCTGGAAAAATGTCGATGGAGAACGACAACGTAGACAACACCGACGGCTTCAACCCCTTTAAATGAAGCTTTTGAGTCTCAAAAGGTAGAGTTGTCAAACGGGCCGGGCGGCCCGCGGGCTGGCCCGACCCGGCCCGGTTTCGGCCCGGGCTGGCCCGGCCCCGTGGATGAACAGTAACGGCCCGCACACATAGGGCCTGGGGCCTGGGCCTGGACCAGGCCTGAAAATTCTGGAAAACGGCCCGGCCCGGCCCGGCCCGGTTTTGGCCCGGGTTTGGCCCGGCCCGGTTTCGGCCCGGTTTCGGCCCGGTTTCGGCCCGGGCTTGGCCCGGTTACCTGGCCCGGTCTGCGGCCCGGTTTTTGGCCCGGTTTTGGCCCCACCATTTTTTGAATCTTTTGCCTTTCGCCCCGTTTCTTCTCCCCCTTTTCCAAACTTCCACTTTTACCCCCCCAACAGCTATATAACGGCTAGTTTGGGGGGTATTTTAGTCTAACCTATATTTTCCAACTCCTTTACACTCTTACCCTCCCCAACAACTATAAACGGATAGTTTGTAGGGGTATTTTGGTCTTTTGTGAAGTTTCTAAAATCTATAAATTCACACCATTTCTCTCCAATTTTTCACACCAATCTTCTTACTCTCTTCTTACTCTCACAACAAGCTTTGCTACTAGTTTCCTCTCCAATTACTAGTCTTGCTAATTACTACTAGTATTTAGTAATTAATACTCTTGTTTATTAATTACTAGTCTTGCTAAATTCTTTTTAATTACTCTTACTCTCTAATATTTGTTACTCGTTCATTCTTTTAATTACTACTAGTATTTACTAATTAGTACTCTTGTTTATTAATTACTAGTCTTGTTAAATTCTTTTTAATTACTAACTCTCTAATATTTGTTACTCGTTCATTCTTTTAATTGTTATTTCTTATTACTACTCTTATACTTGTGTATTTAGTTACTCTTACAAAGTTTAGCGTGAAATATGTCTGGATTATTGAACAAAATGAGGCGTGCAACGTCATCACGAAAGAAATCATCATCATCGCAAGCACCACCACCAGCACAAGCGCCAGCGCCACGGCCATCAGAAACACCAATCCAAGCACCAACACAACCATTCGTTCGTGGACGAATGAGTACAGGCTCTATGATAGATACCCAAGCCAATTGGGAGTTCAATCAAAACATTCCAGATTTTGAATACACGCCTGATGAAGACCCCCCGCATTATAGTCAAGGACGCAGCTCGGTTGGCGAAGCTACTACTCAGTGGCATAATCTCAACCCTATGCCTGGTCATGATGAAGAAGGGCCGAGCAATGCCTCCGATAACGTGCCAGAAGTCCAGAAGGGGAAAAAGAAGAAAGCCGAGTGTTGGAATCATTTCGACGTAATTACGGTGGACGACACCCGAAAAGCTCGATGTAAGTACTGTCTTAAATTATTTTCGACCGGTAGTGGTAATGGACATCTTAACAGGCATTACCCTGGGTGTGCACCTCGACAAGGCCACGTCGAACCTACCCAAACGCAGTTATCTTTTGACGGTAAGTTATTTGTTTATAATCAGCGAGAGCAAAGAGACGGTCTCGCTGAATTTGTTATTCACGATGAACAAGCCTTTTCTTTTGCCGATAATCCTAAGCACTCTAGATATATGAACACCTACGTTCAACCTTTGTACAAAAAGGTTCATAGAAACACAACGAGGTCCGATGCACTCCGACAGTACAAGGCTGCCAAAGCACGCCTTATCGATTATTTCGATAAATTTGACGGTAAAGTTAGTCTTACTTCTGATATTTGGCAATCTCCTTATACTTTTGTTAGTTATTCTTGTGTGACCGCTCATTGGATTGATGCAGATTGGGTTATGCACAAGAGAATCATCGCTTTCGAGCACTTCCCTTATCCGCACGATGGAATGAACATTGCTACTCTTATATTAAAAGCATGCAACACATTTAAAATTAAGGATAAGATTATGAGTGTTAGTTTTGATAATGCTTCTAATAATAAAGCTGCTGTTGCAGCTTTAAAGGAGACGCTTCAACCTGTACTTGATGGTGAATTATTTCATGTTCGTTGTGTTTGTCACATTATTAACTTAATTGTTCAAGATGGTTTAGCTGCTGCAGGAGATATTCTGCTCAAAATGAGGGGTATGACAGCGTATGTTAATGGCTCGAGTTTGAGAACACAACAATTTAAAACGTTGTGTGTTCAATATAATATGCCTCGCAGGAGAGCAGTTACAGATGTGGTCCACAGGTGGAACTCTACATACCACATGCTTTTACACATTCTGGCATACCGAGAAGTCTACACGCATTTTCTACTAACCCAGTTCCCAGCCGGCTTGCCAACTCAAGAGGAATGGCAGATGGCCACATACCTAGCTGAATTTTTGGAGGTATTCTACACGTCTACCAATTTATTGTCTGGTACGTACTATCCCACCTCTCCTCTCGCTGTAATAGAAATTCTGAAGATGGCTACAATGTTAACAAAATGGAGATATATAGGACCCTTTAGGGAAATAGTACAAGTGATGGATCAAAAATTTAATAAATATTGGAGGAAACTGCCTGCTATTTTTACTGTGGCTACTTGTTTAGATCCTAGGTTAAAGTTGCATGGCGTGAACGGCTCGATACAAGAGATATCGAAATTAATGCGCTACACAGCAGAGGACACAACCTTGCTCACAGCAAAAGTGAGCAAGAGGTTTGAGGACTTGTTCAACCTCTATCGTAATTCTGCTGACGTGCGCGGGCGAGCTACATCATCATCCACTGCTGAGAGGTATTATGCGCCATACCTTCAAGGCTTTGAACATCTAGTAGCAAGACAACTACCAGGTGAAGGTACTTCTAATTCGGGAGGTTCGTATAATTTTTCCTCTTTTAATGAGATTGGTGTATATGCAAATACTGATCATTATTCTGATTTATCAAGGCAAGAACAGATTAATTTTAATTTGTTAAATTTTTGGAAACAAAATCAAAACATGTATAAAACTTTATCCCAAATTGCACGGGATGTACTGCCAGTGCAAGCCTCCACGGTTGCTTCAGAGTCGGCATTTTCAGCAAGCGGGAGGGTTTTGGATGACAGGAGGAGTCGTCTTAACCCCGAGTCGCTCGAGCTATGTGTATGTTGGAAGGATTATCTTGATGCGAAATACCGCGAGCAAGATAAACCGATTGATGATAGGAAGAGCAGTGACTCGGATATTGAAGTACTTCCGGATGATTAGGTAATTTGTTTTTATTTTCCTCTTTTGATCCTTTTGGTTGACGTTGCAGATTTCTTGATCTTTGATTGCTGATATTTTGGATAGACATGCATTATTATTTTGATTGTTAGAGTTTTAAGAATAAATTTTTTCACAAAATATACTTTTTTCCATATATATAAAATAATTTTTTACACGCAAGATATATTTTTTTTTGTATATATAAAAAAATAGGTAACTTCGCCTGTTTGTTTACAAGCAGCCGGTCCCAAGCCCGGATAAAAGGAGGAGGGCCTATGAACACATTTATTATAATGAACACCTTTAGCCAGAGACTTCTAAGATTTAATGGTGGCAATCTCAAATGTTGTTGAAATAACTTTTAGAAAATATGTGTTTAGAGATAACAAATCTGCGAAATATACATGTTCACGATGAGAGATCATCATCAACGATATTCTCGCAAACATTCTTACATTAGCCCTTGGGCTCAGAAACTGTACATTTGGAATAAAGAAATTGCAGGGTTATTAGGCTTTATCAAGAAGTTTGTTAGGTAAGATATTCCTAACTTGCTGATCTTGGCCATTCCATTGTGCCTTTGTAAGTTTCTTCCACTTAAAGAACCCTAGAAATTGAGTATTTGCTAACAAGAAACATCAGCAAAGCTTGCCCTCATCACTTTCTCATTTTTGAGAACATTAGGTTGATTAATTTGAAGTTGGTTTACTATTAAAACATTTTGTGAAAGTTGCGCATGTTAAATAAGATTTAATCAAAGTTTCAACAGTTCAGACCGGTCATTTAAGTAATATGCATCTAAAACTCCCTATCTTTAAAATTGAATAACATGAAAAAAAAAAAAAAAAAAGGCCCGGGCCCGGCCCAAGCCCGGCCCTAAATATTGGGCTTAGGGCCTGGGCCTGGACCAGGCCTAGGATTTCCTTCGCCAGGCCCGGCCCGGCCCGGCCCGTTTTCCCCTCACTTGGCCCGGCCCCGGCCCGGCCCGTTAGCAGGCCCGATGGGCTTGGGCTGGGCCGGCCCAAGCCCGGCCCTTTGACACCTCTATCAAAAGGTAGATTGGATTGGCCAAAACTGAAGATCTACATATTTGCTTGAAAGGTACCAAACAAAGGATGGCCAAGAGGGGCAGGGTGGGGGCAAAAACTTATGAGAGCAAAAAAAACTCCTTAGAGTTTAAGCAGAAGTCAAAAAAGGTCGTGAAAACTGTCATGGCTTCTTGTTACAAAAAACAAAACCTAGGGCAGACTTAGGGTTTACCTGCTATAAACATTTCATATATGAATCTGAGGCTGTGTCGTTCAGTGCATCAGATACAGACACAGGATCAGTGTAAGCCCTTGGATTTCTGCATGCTACGTTTTGGGCTCTCAAACAAAAAATAATGCATGTGCCTCTCACAAATTCAAAAAATATACTTTCCTAGATGTCAGGCGAGGATGATATTATGGATAGAGTGGCGCCTATCTTATATAACTACTGCTATATTCTGAGTTTTATTATTTTGGTATTTATCTAGTCAATATCAATTAGATCTGGCAAACGGGTAAATCCGCCGAGTACGGGTAAAAACGGGCCGGATAAAATTACCCAATTTTTTACGGTTAGCCATTTCTTCAACCCGTACCCTACCCAATTGATTCAGGTATTATCCGCGGGTAAACTGATTATTTAAAAAAAAAACACTTTAAAAATTATATTCACTTGCTTATTTTCTTTAGACTATTGTTTTCCTTCTTTTTGGTTACACAATTATTATCACTTCCTAATTTCTATAACTCCGTAAAAAACACACAACAAAACCTGACAATCATCTCAAATCTCTATTCTCAAATCCCAACAATAAGCACATGTATCTTTAGAAAATCACCTCAAAATATACAGAACATTAGTAAACAAATGAGCAAATTAACACACACACACGCAAGTAGATCAAATCGATTTGATAGTCAGATGACTTTGTAGATCAAGGTAGATCTGTCAAGAAATCAGCCTTCATCAGCGAGGGTGGTGAATATGTGGTCGGCGAGTGGCGACGGTGAAGGTTTGGCGATGACTATGGAAGAGAATCGGGTTTCTAGTAGCAGGATTTGATTTTTGGTTCACAGATTGAATAAGTGGTCAGCCTGTGCTTGGACGACGATGGTGATGGATTGACGATGACTGATGGCGGAGCTGCAGCGAAGCTGTGTCTCAAGACGACAGTGACGGCTTGAGCGACGAGTGATGGAGCAATCATGGCGCCGTTGAGTTGACTTGATGTGCAAAGCGGTCGTCGGTGGATCTGACGTTGGGGGAGGGAGGGGAGAGAGAGAGAGAGAGAGATGGGTCGGTGGATTTGACTTTGGGGGGAAGAGATAGAGACATGTTATGTGCGAGAGAGTTTAGAGAGGGAGGTGGGGGGCGACGAGAATGAAATGAGAATGAGAGTGTGATGAGAAAGTGAAACCCTACTTTTTATATACTGAACAAATGCAGGTAGCCCGGATAACCCGTATCCGGCCCGGACCGAACAGGGATTTACGAGTCAGTCCGAATACGGGTAAATTTTTAATGGGTCTGTGATTCTCATACCCTAACTCAGATTTTTTTGACGGGTACAGACCCTTTTTTGCTAGGTCTAATATCAATCAACTAAAGGAAGCGGGTTTGTATCTCAGACTCTAACAAAAGTCTACAAAGATTAGCGTACATTAGAACAGTTCTAATAGAAATCCTTGACATCCTACTACTTCTGGGTGGAATTGCACCTGGGATTCTGTATGTATTTTGTTGGTTTGGTATGTCGTGACCTAGTAATTATTTGTAATGCCCCCAAGGCATCATGGAAAACTCTATATTAACTATTATTTAATGTCATTCTCCTATTTACCATCTATAGGGAGAGAGAGAGAGAGAGAGAGAGAGGCTTGAATGACGATGATGAGAGGAGTATTAACTAAAAAATATAGGCCAAGCCAGTCAAATTTGCTATATTAATCCTCTCATCAGGTATGCTATTGAGTATTGACACCAGACACGCAAGGAGTTCCATCAAGAAAGGGTGAACTGATAGCTCCAATCGGTAAGTACTGTACATCGAGAAACATGGAGGAAGTAGCATATGAGGCAGAAAGGCTAGGACAAGCAACATGATGGGGGAAGAAGCATGGATTGCTTCCAGAAACAATAGCATGATGCCACTACATATCGTACACAGTGGAAATGCAATGGAAAATCTTTCTTATGTGCAAAGTGGTGAACTTGGTAATCTCAACATGCATAAGGTGGCGATCATTCAAAACCATAACCTGTTTGACTGATAATTTTCTAGTTTTATGCAAGGAGCAAACACGAGGCAGTCTATATGTAAAGTTTGGAGCAAGCACAAACATCAAAACATATAATATTGTATTAGTCTCAAAAAATAAGTCCAAACATGCTGGTCATCTCTCTCAAACTCAAGAATAAACTTGTAAATGCTCCTTGCTCAAATAAAGTCTTGCGAGAAACGATTCCAGGTACCAAGAGAAGAACAGTTGCATAAACGGAGCCTGATAACCTAGCTAGCTTAACAAAACTGGAAGCAGAGATGGGAATTCACTAGTGACTTATCAGCGCAACCTTCTTGCCTCCCTCTCAGACTCTAGGAGAGTGAGGATATCACCCTCCCTGACTGGGCCCTTGACATTTCTCATGATGAACCGGTTCTGGTCATCAATGAACTTGACTCTCACCTGAGTCACCTGTCCTCTGGATCCTGTGCGACCCATAACTTTCACCACAACAGCATGCTTGATCTGAGATTCCATTTTGCAGCTAGAAGAAAATAATGAGCACAACATTATTAAGGTAAAAAGAGCAACAGAAAGAGTTGGGCATAGAAAGACTCTGGTAAAAAAGATTCCGGGGCAACATTTGCCCAGCATCCTTGACTTTTATACAAGGAGCTGAACTATATGTAGACCGCGTATACTTCGACAAGACACAGAACACTTGCAAAACTTCAGGATTATAGAAGTTCAAAAGACGCATGAACAACATGAAAACTACATAATCTTAAAATTGGCCATCACAGAAACTCCCAAAACCCTCCATATGAATTTCACCAATTGGGAAAAAAACGCAAAGTAGCTCATTTCCTTCTCAAAATTTTGATACACACCAGAACAAGCAAAACAAGTAAATCGTAACAACAATAAAACTCGACATAGACACTATAAACGCGGAATTAAACCCACCTCAAATTCCTCTAATAAATTGTATTTCGATTTGAAAGAAAGTGGATTTAAACAGATCATTCAATACGCAACTATTCATTATCCAACAGAAACTAAACAAGCAAAGCAATTACAACTATCCAACATCAGATGAGACACAAAAAAACACAGGTTAAATCTGATGATATCGCGACTGAAACCCTAACGATAGTATATCAACCGATAGATCTGTATAAATCGACATGGAATAACAGGGAAACGAGCTAATGGAGATGAAGATTGCAAGGAACCTGAGCCAAATCGGCGGAAGAGAAAGTGTCGCTCTGCTCCAATGGACGGCGGCTGGACAGTGAAGAGTAAAACCCTACGAGCAAATGGCCTAATATATGTGCACTTGATAAAATTGGTAAATTACGCTTTACCACCTCCAAGTTTGCACTAAAGTTGAGTACCAAGTCAACCACGTCGTCTTAGGAACAATCACTATAAAATGTCATTCTCGCTCTGTTTATGCCTTTTTCCACTGTCGTCTATTAGTGATGAACACGGAATTTTTTTTAGCGACTAATTAGTTGTGGACAAGCACTTGGCATTTACTTCGCAAAAACAAAATTGAGATAAAGCTTGAATCACTAATCGATTGTTGTTTCACAAAATTTGCTACAAAACCGGACTCAAAGCTTCTTTGGTTAAAAAGAGCTCAAAATAGTTTTATTTGACAAAATGACTAACGAATTTGAATGTTTTGAAAATTTTGCTGACTTTGGGTAGTTGAGTACTAATTTTGGTCGAACCTTGAAGTCATAAGCCACGGTTTAGAGACTCGCTATCAAATGCCTTTTAGCCTTTGTGTTTAACACGTTTAATTCTTTTGCCAGACAACTAATTTCCTGTTGTAAACTAGTTTGACCCTTCCAAGCACCCTCCGACTCACGTAATGCTAACCAAAAGAGAGAGCGTAAAAAAGCCTAAGGGCAAGAGTGGTCGAGAGCGATGTGTGATAGATAAATGAACATGTTTACGTGTAACATAACATAGCATGTTAACCAGATTTAGTGAAAAGAGTCCATATCGGTTCATTAGTTTTTAATCTTCTGGTCTAAGAGGGTGTTTGAGATTAATTTTGGGATGATCAAACCTAATTTAATCTAAATTAAATCAGATTTGTAGGTTTTTGGTAAAACAGATTAAGAGATTTAAAAGTCTACCGTCAAGACTTGTTCTAAGAGGGTGTCGGATACATGAATTTTTCTTTTCCATTTCCCGAATTAAAGGGCAGGATTTCTCATAATCTCATAACAATCTAACAAATTCTCAGGATTCATGTTCATGGCTCTCACAACCATCCTTCTTTTTATCTAGACTTATGAACGGCTACATTTAAAGTATAATGACAATAAGCATGATATAGGCGAAGTTACGGTCGAGACTAGTCCCTTGGTGAATCTAGGGATGGCAATGGGGCGGGTCGGATGCGGGTTTTGCAAAATCCGAACCCGCCCCGCTACTCAGTAAAATTTGTCCCGCCCCGCCCCGGTCCGGGTTATTTATGTTACATACCATACCCGATCCTGTGTGTATTTAGGAACCCCGAACCCGCCCCGCTCCGCCCCGCTCCCCGCTGTAGCATGCAAAAAACCGTAATCAACCCGACCCGACCCGACATGTTCTACTTGTTATTGCAAACATTTAACTCTTTTTTAAACATGTATAACACCAAAACTTGCACCTGTCACCAGATTGAGCCTGTAGGCAAGGAAAATGTTTATAGCTTGAATTAGCACGGAATTCCATGAACAGATTGAGCATTGCACTGAGTGAAATCTTTTACTCAAAGACTTCGAAACATTTGTTGAATCTGTAGTATGACCCTGGAATCTTCTGCTAAAGCTTAGGCATAAGAAAAGAACAGAAAATCCCAACTAACAAAGCCATAATTTTCCAGAAAATCCCATTCCAGGAGAGCACTTTAATAGAAAGGCCAAAACTACCAAACAACTTTCGATATTCCTCAAGCCTGTAAAGCCCAATGAGAGGCTTCTCCTTACAAAGCAAATACAAGCGCATGGCAATAGAGTTCATCAGATAAGGATCAGATTTGACAAGCTGTGAGGCCTGATGAGCTCAAATACTCCATTGTAAACAGAAAAAGGAGCTCAGAACATTGGGAAGTTTAATAATTTTACCTATGTGAACAATTTGAGAGCCGCAGATCCAAATCTGAGAGAGCCGTGCGCCTTGTGGTGCTGCGGTGGTGGTTCGTCGCCGTAGATCCAACTATGAGAACAAGCGTCGCAGTGGTGGTTCGTCGGATTTTGGAAGGAAATCCGATCAAGCTCGTCGGGCGTCGGCCGTAGCAGTGATGGTTCGTCGCCGTGCGAGGTGGTGCTGCGGTGGAGAGCCGTGCGAGGTGCGTTGGTCTCCAACTCGTGAGGTGCGAGGTGCGAGTTGCGGCGCCGTGGGCGTGCGCCGTGGGTCTCTGTCTGCCGAGAGAGATGGAGAGGAAAGCAAACAAAAGCTATCTAGGTTTTCATGGAAAATAAGCATATATATGTATAGATGGACGGCTCAGATTAATGCTACTATTAGGGTATATATACCGGGGCGGGGCGGGGCGGTATGGGTAAATACCATACCCGACCCTAACCCGCTGCGGGGTTTTTTTAAAAATACCATACCCGCCCCACGACCCGGTCAAAGTCAAAAAAACCCGCTCCTATCGGGGCGGGGCGGGGCGGAAATACGCGGGTTCGGATTTTTTTGCCATCCCTAGGTGAATCCAATACATAAACCCTAGTTACAAAAATTAATGGAGTATCATGAAACCTAATCACAAATAAATTGCTCAAACAACAACTATTAATTTGATCCATCTACCAATTAGACATTGCTCCTGGGTCAATCAAATGAACAAATCAATTAATGGGCTATATGTACAATACCAAACAGTTATAAATGCAGCCTAAGAAAATTTAATGCCTAGACTCAAATCTAATTATATGTATAAGAAAGCCGAAGCCGAGAGAAAATGTTTATCTCACCGCCTACGTGGACACCCTCTCCTATTGCCATGTGGATAAAAAAGATTTAATTTTGGGAAAATTGCAAAAACCACCCTCGTGGTTTGGGCCAGTTGCAAAAAGACCCTTGTGGTTACAAAAGTTGCAAGAAGACACCTGAGGTTTAAAATGTGTTGCACCCGTCAAGAATACCGTCTGTTTTAACCGCGTTTGGGGTAAACGCGCCTGGATGGCAAGTAATAGTGCTAAATACACCTTTGAATCCCGTTTTTGCCCTTGGATAGATCTCTTTGACCATTATAAGGCTTGAACCCAATGGACAAGCCGTGAGAAGAAGAAATTGGTTCATGTGAAGCTCCTTCAGCTTGAATTTGCAGCTCAAATTGACACATTGAAGAGATCGAAGGTATGTATGCTGTTTTTTCTTTCAAACTTATTGTTTTCTTTCATTCATCTTCTAGTTTTTTTTTTTGCACACCAAATGTTTGATGAAATGTCACATTGGCTAGGTCAATGTCTTTTTCAAGCACAAGTGGACAAGCCGTGAGAGCTGTGGTTGATGTAAGATATTCATGGAAGTCTTGTTTTTGTGGTAAGAGAGCTAGGATAAAGGTTGTTGAAGATGAGAGGAAAACAAGCTGTGGGAGGCTTTTTTATGTATGTGAGAAAGGAGACTGCAATTTCTGGGCTTGGTGCCAACCCTATAATGCAAGCCAAGATGAGAAGAGAGGAAGCATTGGGGGAAACTGTATGGATTTAGATGCTCAAATTTGTGGTTGTAGGTGTAATGAATTGGCTACCAAACTTGAAGGGATTGAAGCCATTGTGAAGTTTATGAAGCTGTTTCTTCTTGGGGGATTTTTGTGTACCTTTTTTATGTTGTTCAAATGAATAACAATGATGCTTATGTTTGCATTTCTAATGAAGGTGTATACTGCAAATGATGTTTGGATTTCTCATATTCTATAGGCCAATTGAAAAATATTCCAACACATAGATTGTATTCCAATACAGTTGTACACAACATATTCAAAACATAGATTGCATTCCAATGGACAAATGCTATACACAATTCTCAATTCCAATGGACAAAATGCTGTTTTACAAAACATTCCAATAATACTCCAAAACATTCTCAATTCTGTCATAACTAAACAAAATGCTGTTTTACAAAATACATAAACCACAATGCTGTCCTAGCATAATACTCCAAAACAGGCTCACTGATTCAATTCTGTCCTAGCATAGTACTACTTCTGCCCCTTGTCTTCTCCAACATGTGTTTCAACCCTGTTCTTAGCAGCCTTGGCAGTTGATGTAGTACCCTTGGTAGATGTTGTCTTGCCAACTTTTGATCCCCTTGAAGTTTGCATGGGAGCTGTTGGAGGCCTAGAAGCAGTAACTGTTGGCCTCTGAGTTGTAGCTCCAGGTGGAACCCAAGCAGCCCTTGGCTGTGTTCTTGTGACAGGTCTTGAAGCAGGAGTTGGCTGTGAAGCAGTTTGCCTAGGTGCAGGAGTTGGCTGTGAAGCAGTTTTCGCAAACAATACAACCACACTATTTAAACATAATCCTTTTTGCAAAAAAGACAAAGACACAATTATTTAGCATCAATTTACCTGTTCTTGTGAACTAGCTGGCATTGGTGGAGGGGATGGCTGTGAAATAGTATGCATAGGAGGAGATGGCTGTGGAGGAGTTGGCTGTGGAGTTAATGGATTAGGGAGTCTTCTTCCCTAAAAAAATTAAACCCCTATTGTGAGTACATGTGCATACATGATCCCAATTATAAAAAAAAACAAAATTGCATAACAGGGGTATCATGCAATCAATGAAACTACACATGTTCCATAAGGGTCTTTTTGCAACTTTTCAAACCACAAGGCTTGTTTATGCAATAAACATATTCTCACAACAATGTGAAACTTATTTTTTTCAAAAATAAAAAATGCAAATGATGTCAGTTCCAAATGAAAAATAAAAAGAAAGTACCCTTTTTCTTTTGGCTGGAGTCACAGTACTATCCACTGCCTTTTCCTTTCCCTTGCTTGTGTTGGCCTATTAAAAATGATTAAACTGAAAATCAGCCACAGGTTGACCCAAACTAAGTTATAAAATGTGTACTGGGCCATACCTCATGAGATTGTCTTACAAGTCTGGATTGTGGATGGACTGGGCCTTTGCATGACCTTTTGTTGTGACCCCTTTCCAAACACCTTGCACATGTGACATACTTCTTACTCCTGCCCACTGTAGAAGGATTTCTGAGCTCATCATCACCTTTTCTTCTCATTTTTTTGGGCCTGCCAGCTGGTCTTCTATAGAAAGGTGGGGCTAAAGCATCCAAACCACTGACAACCCATGCATCCTCACTTGGAACAGGATGTATCATACTGCTATAAGCATCCAAATAAACATCCTTCCTATAGCAGTTATGTACATATGTCTCAGGCCTATCTCTGTTCACAAATATGGCAGCCACAGCATGGCAGCAAGGTATCCCAGTGAGATCCCACATCCTACAGCTACATGTCCTTGCATTCAAGTTGATAACCCTGGTTTTGTTGAAATGCTCCACCTCAAACTCAAGTTGACCAGAACAGCTTGCAAAACAATCCCTAGCCTCTACCACAATCTTGTCCAACTTTC
Source organism: Escallonia rubra (assembly GCA_033065855.1). Taxonomy (NCBI): domain Eukaryota; kingdom Viridiplantae; phylum Streptophyta; class Magnoliopsida; order Escalloniales; family Escalloniaceae; genus Escallonia; species Escallonia rubra. Next base: position 35,359 of record JAVXUO010001209.1, read on the forward strand.
TCACAATATTAGGACAGATTGCACCCTCAAATTTCTCCATCCCTTTCTTCTTAATTTGTATTCTGTTCATCAAATTTTTTCTAATCCACTCAAGCATGCTAACAATTGGCAAGTCCCTTGCTTCAATGATGTATGCATTAAATGACTCACTTAGGTTGTTAACCAAGGTATCACACTTGGAATGGGTACTGAAGTGAGATCTTGACCATTGAGTGGGATGTATTGGTTCTAAGTACTTCATAATTTCACCATCTTTGTCTAAATTCCTGATTTTCCCAATCCAATGATTGAAATCATTAACAGTTCCTGCCCTGGCAGCATTCCATATGTAATCTTTCAACTCTTTACCACCCCATCTCTTTTTAAAGTTTGCATACATGTGTCTCATGCAAAATCTGTGCTCTGTTGTAGGTAAGAGATCCTTAAATGACTCCACCAACCCTTTCTGCCTATCAGAAATAAATACCAAGTTTTCACTACCCCCAAGGTCTTCAACCAGTTCTGTCAAAAACCAAGACCAACTATCTTTGGTTTCTGCTTCAACAACAGCTACAGCAACAGGGAACATGTTGTCATTCTCATCCCTAGCCACAGCAGACAACAACTGTCCCCCATAAAGGCCTTTTAGATGACAGCCATCTAGTCCAATAAAGGGTCTACATCCTTTTAAAAAACCAGTTTTGTATGCCTCAAAACTAACATAAACCCTCTTAAAAACAGGTGCCAGCTCTGGACTTGGCCTAAGTGTCTCAACTTTGAAACATGTCCCAGGATTGTGCTTTTGCAATGTTGCCCCATAATCCCAAAGCCTTGCAAATTGTGCCTTGCTGTCCCCCTCTATGTCTTCTCTTGCTAACCTCTTTGCCCTATATATTTTATGCTTGCTTGCATTAGCAAACATGTCTCTGTATATTTCTTTCTTCATAGCTCCCACCTTCCAGTTAGGGTCATCTCTCAACTTCTCCTTATACCTGTGTGCAATGTACTTAACACTAACCAAGTGGTTATTATAGTCCCTCCCACAACTATGATCTGGTCTGAATGTCTTGATTTGCCATGTAGTGGTCCCTTGCATGGGAGAAGCATGCACCCTAAAATCACAGTTTTCATACTTGCAAACACATGTAATTCTACAGCTATCATTGTGTTGGTACTCAAAGTCATATCCATGTCTAATGCTCCAATCCTTAACAGCAGCTCTAAGCACCTCCCTAGTTGGAAACATCAAGCCAACCTTCAATTTTGGTCCATCCTTATAGTTCAAATCATCAGCACAAAATTCTGGCCACCTATTTGTCTCTTCTTCCTCATCTGACCCATGAGCACTCATCAGTTCATCCTCTTCCTCACCTTCAGAATACCATTTCTCAGGGGGCTCATTAATGTGACTCTTCTGCTTAGATTTAGGGTTAGTGTTAAATATATCATCATCCCCTGGCCCTTCTAAATCTTCACCCAACTCAGGAATTGTAGGGTCATCTGGTTCTCTACCTTCATCCTCAACATTTTCAGTTCCCTCAGTATCTTCACCACCCTCAGCAGTATCTTGGCCAGCCTCAGCTGCTTCACCACCCAAAGCAGCTTCACCACCTTCAGCTACTTCACCACTCAGAGCAGCATCACCACCTTCAGTTGTCACACCCCCCTTAACAGCTTCAGCTTCAACACCCTCAGTTGTAACTCCCCCACCCTCAGCTGCTTCACCACCCTCAGCTGTCACACCCCCCTCATCCTCAACATTTTCAGTTCCCTCAACTGTCACACCACCCTCTACAGTTTCTTCAATCTCATTAAGTCCTATTCCAGCATTATCAACATCACCATCTCCTATGGCCACATCAACTTCACCTACTGGAGTAGACCCATCTCCTATTGCAAGGTGGGGAAGATTGTTATCTACAACTGCTAGGGGATCCATACCTCTTATGACATATATGACTACATTATGACCATGATAATGGTACAATGCATCACTTAAACCCCTATCATCAAGTATTAACATCAGCCCATTGTTAAATGTCTTTCCAGTTATTCTATATATCATAGTACTAGTAGGAGGTAACCCTAAACTCATGCACATATCTAGCAGCTCCCAATACGATAAGTAGTCAGGGTCACATTCAAAAGATTCTACTTTCTCTCCAGTCCAAGACCTATTGGGTGGATTTGTAAAAACTCCCCCATAATGAATTTCAATAGTGACTTTGCCTGACATTCTGCCAATATAAAAAAACAAAATCAAGGCTTTTTTAACCTAAAGCAATCTTTTTAAACACATGCAATTATTAACATACAATAACGTTGAATATGGTGGGGGACAAAGAGGGTGGGGGACAGAGGGGGACCACAATCAAATTAACAATTGCCACCAAACTTTAGCACTATATAATAACGGGGGAGGAGGGGGGAAGGGGGGACATCAGTTGCATGGCTTTGAATTGACGAAAAAAGTAGAATACACAAAACCTTATACTAAACAGAAACCCTAAATTTTAATAGAAACCCTAGAATTCAAAAACCCTAAATGTTAACAGAAACCCTAGAAGTTGAAATTCCTAGGTCTAACAAAAGCACAAAGTAAACATAAACGCTTAGGTTCATCAATCACATTGTCAAAGTCAAAAGGTTACCTGGAATCGCACTTCGGTCAATGTAATTTCTTCTTCGATCTTCGCTCGTTCTAGTTTGAACCGATTTATCAGCCCACAGTTCGATTTTGTTCGCGATTTGTCTTCTTCTTTGTAGATTTCTTATTTATCTGGTGATTTGTTGTCAAATTTTGGTAGAAGGAGGCGACGGGTTCATTTGAGAGAAGGTGGAAATTAGATTGAATGTTAGGGTTTCACAAACCATACAGTGTGGTTATATACAGGGGTATTTAAGTCAATTCGTTGATTCCGTAACGGTTCTTGACGGGTGCAACACATTTTAAACCTCAGGTGTCTTCTTGCAACTTTTGTAACCACAAGGGTCTTTTTGCAACTGGCCCAAACCACGAGGGTGGTTTTTGCAATTTTCCCTTTAATTTTTCCTTTTTGGTCACATGTTTCCCTCACCTATTCAACTAATTTGAATTTGAATTCCTTTTTTGTTACCTTATCAACTAATTGCATTCCTCTTTTTTTTAAGGCCTTGATTTCCTCTCTCACGCCCACTTGATTAGCCTAAACTTTTGGAGCAAATTTGCTCAAAAGTTTCTCTTTCCCATCTAATTAATTATGTGATTGTCATCCTTAGTGTTAATTCAAGATTCAAATAAAATTATTCTAAAATCTCTCCTAAATTTTCTATCTTTTAGCCTATAAACGGTACGTCCGTAAGTAATCACATGGCCCATGCCAAATTACTTCTAATACCTATCTTCACATTTTCTGTTTATAGTTATTAATATTCTTCTAGATTTTGCTATCCGTTTTTACTTTTTCATGATATTATTTTTTTATGATCGAGGATGTTGTTTGCTAATATTAAAAATTAATATCCTTTATCCAAGAATTGGCATTGTTTTTCCAGAGAAGTATATTACTGCCCTTTATAGCATCTTCACAATACGATGGTAAAGTTTTACATTTATTTTCTGACTACAAATTTTAGCAGCTCCTAATGCCATTTTTTTTTTTTTTTTGCTTTAGTTTTTGTTATAAGCAGGCTCAACTCAAATCAGATATAAATATTTCTATTTTTTGCACACCTATTCTAGATTTTTTTTTTCTTATTCTTTTGAGTATTTAATTGGATTAAGTATTCCTATCTTTGAACAAAACAAAAATTTTAATGTGTCATATTGTACTTCTTATGTGACATACTTAGGTGGCTTTAGACAATTTGATGTACTTTCATTTCCACCTTTTAATCCTCTGTGGTTGCTATTGTACAAGCTTTTAGGTTGCGCAACAGAATTCAAAGATATCGTGCTCAATTAATTGTGGATCACTTCCATGCATTTAGTTATTTTTTGGCCATTTGCTTAATGTCGTGATTTATACTTTGACCAGTATTACATATTGATATCTTATGTCCTACAAGCGCGTATGTGAAATGGAATCTGTAATTTCCTACAAACGAAGACATTTATGTTGTATGGAATCTCTCACAAACGATATGACAAGCATTGCATTTTTATAATTCTTTTACCATCTATCATATAAGAACATTGTGTACGTGTGCTCTTTTCTACATCAATTTCTCTAAGTTGTCTAGGGTTAATATTAATGTTATTAGTTATATACGAGAAAAGTTTGAAGGAAGCTCTGCTCATGATTTTACAATTTATATCGATTTATCAGCTTTTGTTACCATTTCATTGCCTAAAGACCGGCTTTTGATTAATTTTGAATATTTAGTCAAAGGTATGAAGTTAAGTTAAACTTATTTGATTCAATGGCTTCTATCAGGTTTGCTTTTGCTTAAATATTTTTGGCTTGCCATAATGACAAAATTATATAGCTTTTGTCAAATTAATATACAGTTTCAGAAGCAAGTGTCAATCAAACTCAAAGCACACTTTGCTTTAGCAAAAAGGCAAACCACTTCTTTGCAATAAATCTAACCATTTTCTTGAGTCTAATATGATAAAAAAAAAAAAAAATCTTTGCTTAATTACAGCAACTACTTTATCAGAATTTTTCCCTCCATCTCCTAAAAGAGAAAAGGGAAGAAGATAACTACAATATTAACTTTTATGGGTTGGATGGATATGTTTATCAAATTACTTCCGTAAAAATTTTGTTGAACTTATTATGACTTAAAAACATATTGTTATTCATTCTTTTTTTTATTGAGATTGTCGTAATTTTGATAAATCTTATTCGCATGCAACGCGCGGGTTAAAAGCTAGTTACTCTTGAGAGTTGAGCCTAAGTCCACCCTTCAACGAAGTCTCTTAAAGTACTTTTGGTCAAGACCAAAACAACATGAAGTTCTCTTTGTGCTATGCATATACCAATAACCACCACCAAACGCGTAGGTCAGCTAGTAGGGGTTGTTTTAGCTTAACCAGAGGTCTCGAGTTCGAACCCTGAGAATGCAGCTGCGTAAAAAACTTGGTAGGGAGAGCTTTGCCACCCATGTGGTCCCACCCGGCTCGAACTTAGATTAGTCGGCTCTCAATGTGGTATCCGGATACCGGGTGGTCAAACCAAAAAAATATATATACCAATAACCGAGCTTTGACTACTCCAAATACCTTGACAATCCCAAGCCTTGCAACAAATGAATTATAATAAATTTTCTTGTATAGCTAAAGCTCTTTGTGGAAAAAAGATGTGTATGATCGAAGCTGTAATCAATGAAAAGATGAAACAAATAATGACTTGAAACTTTCTCTCTCAAATTATGAAGCTCACTCGACTAGTAGTGCTCACTTTACACAGTGGACATCAAGAATTGTGAAAGTAAACGACTAGAATCTCGAGCACAAGTGATTCTTTTAGGAATAAAGACTTAAAATGTGGTTACGTGTGTGATAACACCCCCAAATTATTTTTATGAATTTAAATCAAAATACAGCTTTTAGTTAAATAAAAGATAATCATGAGTTTTGCTCCTGTCATCCCCGTTTGGTTCACCTTTTGGAGCATTACATCATTTTTCTTTTGTAATCAAAGTTGTGGCAAACCTGTTAATTTAGCGTGACCTGATTTGTAGGTTTCGGCCACATGCCACAAATTTGGCCATAATTGTGTACGATGCCTTCTTTAGCCATTGAGCATCTATGCGTGTAAGTAGATCACTTAAAACTATAATATAGTGACTAACTTGTACAGATGTAAAGTCTTGAGGCACGGAGTCTTTTGGAGCGCCTTTTGTATAACATATCTAATCGCAGTTTGAAGGTGCATTCTATGCATATCGCCCGTGGCACTGACGAGGCTTTGCAACTCTCCTCAACATTGACGTTTTTTACAATCAGTTCAGGTCAAGGCTTGAAGCAGGAATGGTTCGCTACCACTCACCCTCCTCTGCCTCCCTAACCCACGCTCATGTCGTGATGGTGCCTTTGTGCGTTGGGTTTTGGGTTACGTCATGCCGGTTCCATGTACCTCTTTTGTTAGTAGATTACTACTTTCTGTACTAGTTGTAATACTTGATCCTAGGTTGTAATTATTGTTTTCCATCTGTATATATTCCTTATTTCTCTCCAAAAAAAAAACTATAATATAGTGATCAAATAGAAAATGCTTTTAAAATTAATAAAAAAATTTATTTTTACGCCCTTATATGTCATTTCACAAGTCATTTGTCATTGAAAATATACTGGAGTAGTAACAAGTGTCACTCTTTTGATGACCAGCCAGACGTAGATTAGCATATTAACGGGTGAAAATAGTCTCTCCCCTAATTAATTGCTCTCTCATCTTTCATATCTTATCAATTGCATAAGTAATAAGCACTATAAGTATCATGTTCCCATTCTTGTTTAACAAATTCGAAGGACAACATCCATACATAGTGGCCCATATAAGTAACCGTACATTTGTACGGGAGTTTTTCTCCCACGAAGTCTGATGAATGCCCCCTTTTGACCAAAAGAACTAGTGAACTCCATTAGGCGAATAAGGAAGTACAACTCATGGATTCAAAAAATCTCGCTGGAAAATCCACAACACAGATAAGGTAAATTACCACATTTTTCCTAACAAGATCAAGATATCGATCAACGATTGGCTTTGGCAACCCTCTCGATCTCGTCCTTCTTCTTGATGGCATAGCTGCATATAGACACGGGTGATCAGTGAACACATAAATAGCAACTTGCCAAATAGGGAAAAACGAAACAGAGACAACAATGTAAAGTTAACCAAGTGCTTCTTTTTACCTGTTGGAAGAACCCTTGGCAGCATTGATGAGTTCATCAGCAAGGCACTCAGCTATGGACTTGATGTTCCTGAAAGCGCTCTCACGAGCACCTGTAGTGAGAAGATATATCGCTTGGTTGACACGTCGAAGTGGAGAGATATCCACAGCCTGACGCCTCACAACACCAGCAGAACCAATCCGAGTAGCATCTTCTCTTGGTCCACTGTGTTTTAGAATATGTAAAATTTATTGCAAAAGTACTTGTAAGACAAGGATAAAGGGACATTACAAAAAGAGCAGCCGCACCCGAGCAAATACTGGCTGTATTCTTACTTTTAACTAGCATGCAATTCCATTAATCTCACTAAAATATATCATGTTGGGAAAATTTTATTTTGAAGGAAGTATGTGACTAGTAGCTAGCGTCCATACCTGTTGATAACAGCATCAACAATGACTTGAATTGGATTCAAGTCAGTGAGCAAATGGATAATCTCCATGGCATGCTTAACAATGCGCACTGCCATGAGCTTTTTCCCATTGTTGCGTCCATGCATCATAAGAGAGTTGGTAAGCCTCTCAACAATTGGGCACTGGGCCTTCCTGAACCTCTTAGCTTGGTACCTCCCAGCTGTGTGAGGCATATAGGTTGGATGCTTGGAGGCGGTAGCAGTAATGTAATCCTCCACAGATATATCCCCAACCTGTACAAGACAGCAGAAAATGATTCAATGGATAGAGCCACGTGTGAAGTGAACAACTTGAGCCGACCAGATTTGAAATTCAAATTAGAACTGTTCTCGCAGACTGACTGTAGCAAATGGGAGGTTAGAACAAAGAACGCTAGTTCCCCACACATTCCGTGGCTTGGTGATTGGAACTGACCATAATGGCAACCGTTACGGGCTCTTATTATATTACTCTTTTAGTTCCATTGAATTTTCCCCTTTGACTTCTTTTTGAGTTCCAAGGATAGACTTAGTACATGTAAAACAGTCAATCAAACTCGAATAGCAATTACAGATTAAATAAGTATTTTCGCAAGTTGAGCTAGGTCAAAACAATGAGTAAAGTTGACGTTTAGATGCACTGTATCAATCCTAGGAATTCCCCAAAGTCAAAAAGGAGGGAAGCATATTAATATAGGGAGTAAATAATAGAAAATTCCATAACAAGCATGACAAGAGAGTAGAGCTTTCTTTTTTCAAGTACTCCAAAAAAATTGAAAACAGGTCCTTGTTCTGCCATGCCGGAAAGGGGAATGCATGGGGTTAAAGCATTTTTTACTGAAATGAAGACACTAACAACAAGTGCTATCTAGCACTACTACATCAATTAGCCTAAATTTCCAATTCCAAAAATCAAAACAGATCCTAACTCGTGATATATAGTGATAAGGTTGTTAACTAGCATAATTTTGCATCTGATGTTACGAGAATAAACATAAAGAAAAAAAATTATACACGAAGTGAAAGACTAAGCAGCTAAATGACATGATTTGGGTAAATGTCAGAAATCTAACTTAGGCATTAAAAAATTGAGCTATCATCCGAAATGAAATTGTTAAACCAGGACACGAAGAACATTTACATATCAAAATTTACTGAAAGATCAACAACTAAGTAAAAATAAATTTTGACAAAGATAGTCAACAACTGAATCGCATTTGCAAGTTCCCCCAATACAGCAAAGGCCCTTCCTTTGCGCTTAGTAAACTCTTTGCTGTAGGCAAGCTGACTGCTACCCTACCGGCTAGAGCGAAGCTTCGACCGCGACTGCTCGTCTATTGAAATGTCAGATAACTTACACACAGAAGCAATTTGGGGTGGCTTAAGATAACATAACATCAGCCCACGTTATGGTTCAGAATGCCTAATTTCACATTTCCATTTTCCCCGGCCACAGATCACCCAAAATTATTATGAAGTGACAACATTGAAGAATATACTCCGTCCTTTCCATTTGGGGTTTTCCATATTGACTTTTTGCAAATTCCTATGCAAAAAAAATGTCTTTAAAGGACACAAGTCTTTATGACTACATTACAAAAAGTTTTACCAAAAGTCTTAAAGTAAAAGAAGCTTTTTAAATAGTGGTTGTCCTATATGAACAGCTGTCTTTTTGTCAATGCCATCTTGTCTTCTTGGCCGAAAGTTGTCTGATGAATGTTGAAAGAGTTGTAACAGTTGTCTAACAGCTGTCTTTCTGTTAGAATATTTCTTTTTGAGGCTGGAATGGTTTGTCTTTGGTCTATCTTCAAGTCTTCTGAAGAACTCCTTGAAGATTCCTCTATGAAGATTCCTCTATGCTGACAAGGCTATTGTTAGGTCCTTGTGCGTCTTGGAACAAACTATATGTTGTAGCCGATCCTTCTGGCTCTAGAATTTTGAATGTTTTGCTGACTAACTCAACAAAGGCTTCTGCTACTTTCTTCTGAATAACCTGGGCGTGCCTCTTTGCCTTTTTCTTCTTTTGTCTTCTAAGTTCCATTTTACTCAAACGAACGGGGGTCTCAGGATTTGAAGTGTCTTTACCAGCTACCTGTGGGGCTGGACTAGGATTACTATCTCCCGTAATCAAAGGATTTTCAGTGTTTTTAAGTAAAACACCAACTGTAACATGACTTGATAAGTCTTTATCAGTAGTTTGTGAAACCGGACTAGGAGTTTTTTCTCCTGAACTCTCAGGTTTTTCAGAAATTTTAAGCAAATTTTCAGTTTTAATAGGACTTGTTTGCCTTTACCGGCTGCCTGTGATGCCGGACTAGCTATTTCTTTAGGCCCCGAAATAGTAAGTGCAACTGCTCTTTTATGGACTAAAGAAGTGTATCGATTTTTCCAATCATTTGCTTCTAATTCTAAAACTTGGATGTGTGCCTTAAGTTGTGAAATTTGTGAATAAAAATGTGATTTTTCTAAAAGTAAATGGTCTGAACGTGTCTTTAAAATATTAAAATGCTTAATTAAAGTATTACAGTTTTCACAATCTGCAATAGTGTCTGTAGTAGATCTATCTTGGCATTCTGGACTAATATAATAGTTGGGCCCAAAATAAGTTTGCATGAGATTAGTTGCTTCTTGAAAAGTTAACGTGTCTTTAAACCAAGGGTTAGGGTGATTACCAACCCCACCAACCATTGTTTCTGGATAATTTTTAAAAATGCCTGGCATAATGCCTTTAAAAACACAATAAAAGTTAAACTTTTTAGTGTCTCTTAACTTATGAAAATAATTTGCGAGTGCATTCATGGTATTCACAAACCATCCATTATCCTTTTTTATAAAGGATTGCCATAGATTGTCTAAAAGTGTCCTTTGATCCATTGGAAAAGGACCAAGCTTAGGGTCGTTGATTTGAAATTTAGAACCTACATGTATAACTTCTAAATTATTTCCATTAAAATTAATCCTACTCTTTCCCAAATTGTCTATGTAACTAGTGAACTGAGTAGGAAAAACTGGATTAGGCTGGTTTACCTGTAACTGCCTGGTATTTGAAGAAGAAGATGCCATCTGAAAAAGAAACAATAATCTGTCTAGGTCTATATTGAAAATGTCTTGAAATAGTTAAAAAACTTTCTAGATAATAAATCTGCTATAGAATTGTCTATACCCTTAATATGTTGACATTCTATTCTGTCTAATTTATAATTGCTTAAGGAAGCTATAAATTTTAACCATCTATTGTTATATCTAGTGTCTTTATTTTTGTTATATCTTACTATAGCTTCACAATCGGTTCTAATACAGAATTCATGTTTCAAGATTAAAAGTGCTTTGAAGTGTTCTAAAGCATAAACTATTGCTAATAATTCATAGTCTAGGCTAGTTAAAATACTTATTGCTTTCTTTATATTTACCGCTTGCATATCTACAAATTCTTTCTTCTTTTTTATTACTATATTTATTAGGTTTGCAGTATAAAACTGCTCCCCATCCCTCTTTGCATCCATCTGTTTGGACTATTAAATAATCAGTGTCTAAAGGTAAATATAAATCTGGTAACTGCTTTACCTTTTCTTTTATGATTTTTATTAGATTAATGTCTTATGTATTAAAATGTCTTTGACCATTTTTACGAGTCTTGTTATATAGATGACCTATTAATTTGCTAAGATCTTTGAAATACATTCTAGCTTGATTGACTAGTCCTAGAAAAGCTTGTATTTGTTTTATTCCTTCTAGTTTATCTGGAAAATCTAAAATCTTTTTAGCTATATGTTCTTGTAGCTTAATTCTACCATTTCCTATTTCCATTCCTAAAAACTTGATATTAGTTTTGAATAATTCTATTTTCTTTTTACTTAGAATTAAACCGTGTTTTTCAAAGAGTTTATAAGCTAAATGTAGATGTGATATATGTTCGGTATCGTTTTTACTACATATTAAGATATCATCTATGTATACTAGTATAAAATTATTATATGGTCTAAAAATGTCATCCATTTTTCTTTGAAATATACTAAAGGATGTCTTAAGACCAAAGGGCATAACTAACCATTCATATAAGCCTTCAGGTGTAGTAAAGGCTGTCCACTTAATGTCTTCAGACCACATTTTAATTTGATAAAAACCTGATTTACAATCAAATTTACTAAAAACCTTTTTACTTTGTATTTTGCTTAAAAGAAAGGTTTTATTAGGTATGTTGTAGCTATCATCTCTAATATTGTCATTAAGTCTTTTGTAATTAATAACCATTCTGCTTTTGCTTCTAATGATTTCTGCATGATTTCTAACTATGAATGCCGCTGATCTATGTTGGCTATTGCTAGGGCGAATTACTCCTAATTGGGACAATTCTTTAATATGCATTTTAAAGTCGTCTGCATCTATGCTACTTGCTTCTATATTTGCAGTTTTGACTGTATAATCAGGATTAATAATATCTAATTTGTAATATATTTTGTTTAAATCCCATCTTTTGATAGGGTCTTCTACATAAAAGGTAATTTTTCTATTGCCTTAATAATATCATGTTTATTTGTAAACTGATTTATTAAGTTATAGCTTATCCTATTAGCATTATAAATATCTTCGTTATCGTCTATTTTTTCTATATAAAGACTTTCATCTAAATTTTCTATGTTTTTTAAACAACAATTTTCTTTGCCATTACTACATTCTTCGCATACTTTGTTTTTTCCTTTGTCAATATATTCAATATGTTTCCTTTTGTCAATATATTCAATATGTTTCCCACCACGCTTCTGAGCGTACTCTGATGGTGTGTCAATATTAATTGGCGTATAAGTAGTGTTTTGGGCGATTGGAATAAAGTCTTTTGCAATGGTTAGGGTGTTATCATTTGCTAATAAAAAATTAATACCAAGGATAATTTTGCCTTCTGAATGGTGAATAGGTGCACAAAAGGCCTGGTTTAAAGGATAAGATTTAGACTGAGTATTGCAGGGTGTTAAAAAGGTAATAAATGCTTTGGTAATAAACTGAGTATAGTGTATAGGGATATTAGAAAAACTGACTCCGGTTATAGGATCTTCTAGAGTTTTAATGTAAGATTGATTCGTGACACTAGGGTCTATAACTGTAATAGTGCATCCAGTGTCGATAATTGCATTGGTTTCTATTGTTTGACCATAATGTTTAACTTGTATTCATGTAGTTATAAGGTTATTGAATCTTGTCTTAGTACATAATTTTTCTATGCTAAAGTCTTGTAGTAGTTGTTTAGTATTTTCTTCGATAAATACTTGTTCTAAAGATTGTGTTTTTAGTGTTAGAATAGAGTTTTCTAGTTAAATAACCTTCTGTTCTAAGTGTTCTAATCTTCTATTGACATTTTTGTCATAATAAATGTTTTCATTTTTCTTAGATGATTCTATGGGTTTGACTAGATCTATATTATATTTTTGTTTTATACATTTAGTGCATGCCTCTTTATAACAAATGTTGCATTTACATCTGACTTTAATGGCTGGGTACCAAGTGCATATATAACAAGGGTTAGTGTCTAATCCTTTTTCTAATTCCCAGTTGTGTGTACGGTCTTCTTTTAGGATTAATTGTCCTTCTAATGGTTTAAACATAAAGTTGTATAGATTAGAGTCTTTTAAAGAATTTATAAAAGTGTCAAATTGGTCTGTGGTCTCTATAGGAAATTGTTCATCTTCACTATCACTACTAATGAGAAAAGCTTCTTCATATTCGTGTATTGATTTAATACTATATATGCTTTACGTATCACTTAATGTTTCATCTACTTCTAAAAGGTCTTCATTGGTATTGTTAACTATCATTGCTTTAAAAAATTTATTATTTTGTCTTCTAGGACAACTAGAACTTAAATGGTCTGATTCACCACATGAATAACATGTGATCTTGTTTTTATATATTCTTCTATTATCATATTTTCTAACATGTCTAGGATTTAGAAACGGTTTCCTAGCTCTGCTTTTTCTTAAAAAGTAAGTTATTCTAGGTTGTTTCTGTATCTTTGAGGGTTTTCTAGTGTATTTAGGCCTTGGTTCTTCTTGACCATAATGTTGTGGTGTATATATTTCTTTGCAAAAACTTGTTTCGTTCTTTAGTTGTCTAGCTATTTGTATATTTAGAGACTAAAATTTCTATTACATGTTCAAAAACACTTCCCAGCGAGGGTTTCCATCTAGAGTCTTCATATATCTTTTTAATGGTTTCGTATATTTCTCTTCCTAGAGCGCCAGGTAATTTGTTTAAAAATTTATCAATAATAGTTTTATTATAAATATTGCCGCTTTGAGAAGCAAAATAATAGTATTCTTGCATAAAATGTTTTATATTATGCCAGTTATACAAATGTACTTGTTCTAATTTTCTAGCTGCCTCATTTTGTATTATAGTATCTCCCGTATTGGGATTTCTTCTGGTTAATATTAATTGTATGGTGTTTACAAAATTATAAGGATTTGGTCCTAGATCTGCCATTTCTTTTAAATCATTAGGAAAAGCCTTTTGCCATTCTTCAAAATTGGCCTTAGCTATAGGACCAAGGAATTGAGTCATATATCTTATCATTTCCTCTCCTGTTTCTAAATTATCAGATTGTTTTGTTATAAAGTTTGCTACTACGGCATCTTTCCATACATGTATATAGTTTGATCTTTGCTGGGGGTCAACTGCAGTTATATTTAAAATAAAAGGTTCAACTGCCTTTTGTATTTTAAAATTTTGTTCTAAAGGGTGCCTTTTACCTCTGGGTTTATAATTAGGTCTTTCAAACTCATTTTCTTCAATATTTGCACTTTGTCTAGGTAAATTTCCGTAAGCATATTGTGGTCTTGTATTAGGTTAAGAAGTATAAAATCTACTGCCATCATTATCTCTATTAGTATGAGTAGTATTAGAACCACCACTTTCATCCATAAGTATAAATGGTGTTTCATGCATTAAATTGTATTTTGTTCTGGTAGTAGTAATCTGGGTATCAATTGATTCTGTCTCTATTGGAGTAGAATTTGTTTCATAGTCTTGTTTTTCTAAATATTCTTCTACTAACTTTAAATCTTCTACTAACTTTAAATCTTCTTCTAATCTATCTAGATCTTCGGTGCTTATGGATACAGTATCTTCTAAATCATTTATATCTAGTAGGAGGTTATCTATATCACTTATAGTTATTTCTTTATTTCTTAAATGTTCAATTTCATTTAAAGCTTTATTAATTTTTTTGTCTATTCCAATTTTATAATTTATTATAGGCATGCGTATGTCTTCTTGGATAGGTTTAATAGATTTTCTTAGATTTATATCTAAATCTTTTATACTATCTATAATTTCTATTTCTTTGGTAGGCTTTGTATTATATTCGGGTTGATTGAATATGTTTAAACAGTCTAAACTATCTTCTTGTTCTGTAAATTGTATAAAATCTTGTAATTGTTTTATGCTGATTCCTTTTCCTAGAAATGTAATACCTATTTTTTGATTCAAAATTTTTATATCAATATTTTTAGAAGATCAAAATCGTTTACACTATTCATCATCGTTATCTTGAATGTCTGGGTTATTATTTGCTTCAATATAATTTGTAAATCTAACTGACATTCTTCCTAATGTATTTCTATACCATAGGCTTTCAGTGGGTATAATGCTGCTACTTGAACTGGTCTCTATCATCCTATTCACTTGCCATTCTTGTCCTGAATTTTCTAACGAATCTACATGGTATGGAGGTAAGAGTCTAATTCCTCTGTTTGTTATAAATTGTGCAGTATCTTCAATATTTAATTGATATCCAACCTGACTACTCTGTGTTAATTTGCCTATAAACGTAGTACATACTAAAAGATTCTTTCCTATATGAAAATTCTCATATCCTTTAGTCATAATTTTTATTTTAATGTTTTTAGAAAAATCCCTGGTATTTATGCAAAAGTCTGGTGCACAATAAAATATGCCTCCATTGTTGTTCATATCTACTTCTAAAGCTCCTATTATTGCTTGTTCATTAGATAATCTATCGTCTAGAATTGCTAGAAAAACTTTAGCTCCTGTGTCTCGTCTTGTTAATCCTTTTATACCTATGACAATTAATCTTATATGTGTTAAATTAAAGTTTCCTCTAACTAATTCTTGTTCTGATTCTGAATGAATTAAGTTTATACTTACTACATCTTCTCCTACGCATCTATTTTGTGTTTCTCTGTAATGCATAAATAATCTTGTTTGCTTATAGTTGCATTTATTTGATATAAAATTTGCGGAGAAATTAAGTCTAATCTATTTTGTCTAAACTGTTCAATCTATCTACATCAACTATTTGTTCTAAAGAGACTATTGGTGGAGTTGGATTTCTAAATAACCTAAGAATTCTAGTTCTAATAGTGTTTTCGTTTCTTCTTCTAGTTTCAGTGGCTAATACTTCTGTTCTGTTTCTATCTTCTATGGTTCCGTTTCCTAAAATGTGTCTACTATTGTTTCTTATCATTGTAAATTAAAATTTTCCAATTGTCTTGTATTTTATTAATCTTAGGTTTGTCTATGGTAAATTTTTTTAATTTTTTACATATTTCTTCCACTTCTAAATTACCGTCTGTTTCTTTAGGGTTTTTAGTGATATGATGTTCTAGTTTGTTTATTTTTTCCAAACACGTTATAAGTAACCTTATAATGATATTATTTTGTTTTCTATTTAGTAAATCATTTGGAGTTCCTAACATATTAGAGGATAGGCCTTCAGGCTGTGGTAAATATTTGTTGCTTTCTATAATAATTTGTTTATAATCTATATTTTCTTCATAGGTTTTAGAAGTACTCATTTATATTCCAAACCTTGTATTTTAAAATAGTGTCTTAAATTTTCTTTTCTTTTATTATTCTATTTTTCTAGACTTTCTATCCTTATTTTGAACTTATCTAATTCTTGTTTATATTCTACAGACTGCTTTTTTATTTTTTCTAATAATATTTCTGCCTTAGTTTCTACTTGATTAGGTTTGTGTTGTCTAATTTGTTCTAAACTGTCTTTTATGTAGTCTAGATTTTCTTTAATAGTTTTCAAGCTTTTTGTATCAGTTTGTAAATTTAAATAATCAAGTTTATTTGTAGACATGAAAACTATATTTCTCTTAAGGTGTTGTCTAGATTAGCCAGGGTTTCATCGTCCCATGGATAATCATTGTCATCATTTTCATTATAAGGATTTAGATAATCTTCATAATCATTATCTTAAAAAAAGTTATGTCTGTGTGGCGGACATGCTTTTTGACCAAAATATTCCGCCTTGCCCGTCTGCTACACTATGTGACGGATGACTTTTGACTGACATAGTGTCACACCTCATCCCCCCACTTTATCTGCCAGACAGAGTGGCGGACAGCCATTACTTTGTCCTTATCCACACTGTCTGCTACATTATGTAGCAGACAGCCCATATAAAAGCAACAACCCCTTAATTCAAAATTCTTCTCTCTTGTTTCTTCTTCATTATCTTCTCAGCGGTGTTTGCAAGTAGATCTGTGCAATTTCTTCCCAAGAAGTCCTTTAATCGTCTAATTAATCACATAAGTTCACAAACCCAATCATTTATTTGTGTGTATAATCTAGAGTTTTTTTAGTATTGCGCATGATTTTGATTATATATTATGCATGTCCTAGCGTTGGGAATTTCTTGATTCTCTCTATGTGTGTGTGTGTATATAAATATGTATTGTGCATGTGCTAGCGTTGGTAATTTGCCAGCGTTTAATAAAAACTTCCAAACTTGATGTTTTTCTATAATTTCCGTGACAACAAATGGCCTTTAACCATGGACTAGAAGATCCTTCCGTATTATACGACCAAGAAAACAATATTAGTACATCAAACTGGAATGAGCAAGTAAGATACTTTTTGATATATTTTCTTATTCTCACGGACATTGCTTTGCTTAAAATAGTCTTTGTTAATTCGCAGGAAAGAACACCACTCATCAAAGTAGAAGTAAACGAACAATTAAAAAATTGGCGATTGAACAAACTCCAGAAAAAATTGCTGCGTGGAATTGGTTTTGGAGTTTTTACTCATGGGGATATCTTTCAGTAACTTGATCGGAATTTAAAGGTGCCCTTGTTGAACTGTGGAGAAGTGAGACGAATATGTTTCACTTCCCTCTCGGAGAGATGACAATAACCTTAGAAAATGTAGGCTATATTTTACGGTTACCGGTGACGGGGGCGGCCGGTAATTGCTTTTGGGTCTTCCGCAGCAAATAAGAGAGCTGCTAGGGACTTTTTTACTTCGATACCCGAGAATGAATTTAGAAGTGGTGGGATAAAGTTGAGGTAGTTGGTAGAAAATTTCAAGGTTTTGCGAGAAAACTACACGAAGAAGATGTTTGTGCTGCACACAAAGGCCTTCCTGCTGTGGGTGGTGGGGGCAATTCTATTCCCAACGACGTCGAAAAATACAGTCAGCACCAAATATTTAGCGTTGTTGGGTAATGTGGAAGAAGTTGGGGAGTATGACCGGGGCGCAGCAACTCTTGCGTACTTGTATCGAGCATTGCACAAGGAAACGAGACATGACTTGAAAGCTATATGTGCATGTCTTTCATTGTTGCAGGTATATCATATAACTCTTTATAATTACGATTTTTTATTTTTTTTATTATACAATGCATAATAAATTTTGACAATACACTCCTAATTTTTCTTTGTTCTCAGGTGTGGTCTTATGAACACATTATTGTCGGCACGCCTAACTGTAGGAAGGGAACCAATAATATGCGACCTCGGTTGTGTGCCTGGGAGTATAGTTGGAAGGAGAGCCATTATCCGATAAAAGATGATCCCCGTCACAACGTTACATTCTATCGGGGGGGGGGGGGGGGGTTCGGCTTGCTATCTCAGGGCCAAATGCGTTAGGCGCCATACAAACGTTTGGAGCGATGGGTGGGAGAGTCGTTCGTCTTCACGCTCTCCGGGTTGCAACGCACTCCACTTATCCACTTCAAGTTTGCTGAGTGACAACTACCGCATTACACCGTGCGTCATTTTGAATGCCTGCAGGGGTTGCCAGCCAATGCCCTAGACATGAGGATTAACAGGAACCCGCCGGGTGTCCAATAGTTTGGGAAGGTTAATGCGCTCGAATTGTGCACTGCCAAAATTCAACTGTGGGGTTCTTGGCAAGACAAGCTGACATTTAATGTGTCGGAGCTCGACCCTATTATCAGCATTGAGTAGTATCTGGGGTGGTACTACTGCATCACCTGGAAGAGAATAGCCCCAATAAGGTGGATAAGAGGCCAAAAGTACCACCCTAGGGGTTAGATCGATGAGTGTAAGGCATTTGAGCTTGTAAGTTTCCTAATGCTTTGAATTGAACTTGTTCTCATAGTTCGCGTTCAATCCCGTTTGTGTTTGAAGTTACTTATTATCTACTTGGATGTAGGTCGATGCCTCGCTCGCCTCTTCAAGCAGAGTGAGTGGAAGGATCTGTTGTGTAACATCCCAAAAATTTTCTAGAACGTTAGACAATCGATCGATGGCACTAAGACAATTATAACCTCATAACGAAATGGAGTTATCATCAGATTATCTAAACCTTTAATCAAACAATACTCTCATTATACTGTCATAAATAATACATCAAACTAAGTCTAAAACTTTTAAATAATAATCATTACCTGCACAGGGGTTCTAACTATCGATACCAAAATTCAATTTCTTTTCTTTCGCTCGCTCGGCTAATCCTTATTTGGGCAACTTAATGCTGCTTATCACCTGCGGAAAAGAAGTCAAAGGAGAGCGAGCTTTCGAGAGCGCAGTAAGGTCGATCAGAAATTTAAACCACAAAAATATTTCAGACAATTTTACATTTAAAACCAATAACAACTTTAACACGGAGAAAGATAACGATTCAAATAATTTTTGATATACAATCAAATGATGATTTTAAAAGGGTTTTCAAAGAAAACCACGGTATTTCAATATAAAATAGGGATGGGTATCAACTCAATCCCTCAAATCAATAATTATTTCAAAACACTTCAGGTGCAATAAAACAGAAACAGGAAACATTGAATATGAGTAATACGCTATATCAAAGCTAGCCTGGCAGTGCTCGGTATGCTTTACATATGCATATGTACACTGACTAGTCCATTTAGGTACTAGTTTGACCCAACTAACAGACTATCCTTATAACGCCAAAAACCCACCATCCTTATAACTCACAAATGACTAACTCATGTCAACATTTAAAAGAAATAAATACATTTTGAAAATATTTTACGATGATTGAGTCAATAAACAGACGACGATGAACCATAATTTCAAACGTCGCTATACGACTCAAAGTAGGGTTTCATTGGCAATTTGAATTTTTTTTATATATCTTTCATAAAAATCAACAATTAAAGTAGTCTATAAAACTGTTATTATAAACATTTGAAATCAAAGAAATGATGGAGAGTTCAGAGAGAAAATCCTTACCTCGATCCAAGCTATGTAATCTCGATCAAAATTCTCTGAATAAACCTAGATTGGTAATCCATTTGTTAGAACACAATCTATAATAATATATTATAAACTTAATATTCACTACCCAAATAATGCTCACTTCTAACCCCGAAATCGCTCAACTCAAAATGGGTCATACACACAACAAACCTAACCGAAAATCCCGTACGCTCCTTAATGCATAACGATAATCCAGAATTCTTAATAAATTAAAATAAAACACTTTTATTGTTTAAAATATTATAAAAAGTCAAAATATGAATTTTTTGAAATTTTGGATATTTTCGAGTTAAAATAATTTCTTTAAATGCAATAAAACCCATAAATAGCCATAATTGTTTCTAGGTGAAAATAAAGTCTCATAATTTTTTTGATAGCTTTAAATATGTGTAAAAATTATAGAAATTTAAATCAAATATTAAAAGGCATGAAAACTATTTTTCAATTTTTTATTTTGCTAAAACTAATGCGATACAGAAACTATAGCATATCAACTCTAAAATTCACCAAATTTAATCTAGGACTTTTTATGCAAGAAAAACATCACTCTATTTTTTTCAAAATATTTTCATGAGTTTAAAGGCTCCAAAAGAATTTTACAAGTCTAAGCTTACAGAAAATATTAAAAATACAAATAATTTCAGAAAATTATAAACTTTTGCCACAAATTCTAATATAGCCTAAAGTATCATACTTTAAATTTTCACACGTTAAAAATTACTGTGCACAATCCCATGTTCGCACCATATCAACGCTAACCCGTAAACATACATGCATAAACAATTTCATTTAATCCACTTATTCCCACAAGACCACACAACACACTTCACACTTCTCATGCAGTGGACTTCTCTCTCCCTTTTCTCTTTTCTTCTACACCATATATACCCATTTATACACTTAGACAACACACTGCACCCTCTCCTCTTCCCTTCACCAATCCCCTGCTCTTGTTTATACCATCCCACTCAACTAAGACCACCAATATGCAAACCACCATAACCACATCGCAGCACTGCTCTGAAGCAACCGGCCATATATGCCATCATTTCACCACCCACTGACATTAAGCTCATTCATGCTAGCCAAAGCCACAGATTGGAAGTAAAGTATTCTCTTCCTAGTTAACTGTAAGTTTGTTATCATTTCAACCAGTTTCCTGTCTTTGTTCCACTCACATGCACGTATATATATTGTATACACACACAATAACCTACAACTCACGCACCCACCTTATGTCCTTATGGGCATAAACTAATCATTACCTCACACGCTAGAAACATAAACACACTCACGTAGCTGCTACAATTTGCATTCTCTTCTCCTTTCAATACTCTAATTTGCATTCTCTTCTCCTTTCACACCCACTGCCAGTGGGTCTTTCCTCCTTTACCTTTCTTTTTCAACTCACATATGCACCATGCACCTTTACAAAAATACACATGCCCACGCACACAGTGAACTCTTTATACTATTGGGTTAAAACACACCTTCAGTTTACTCTTTCTCTCTCTAGCCTCTTATACCCACACATTAATTTACATCCATAATTAAACAGCCTCAAGGCAGTCAATTCTTCCTTTCCTTGCAAAATGTCCGAAAGGACATCTTTTACTTTAAGACTTTTAGTAATGTAGTCATGTCCTTTTAAGTCTTGTCCGTAAGGACATCTTTTATTTTAGGACTTTTTGTAAACCTTTTTTGTAACGTAGTCCTTTAAGTCTTATCTGGTAGGACATCTGTAAAAACAGGCAATTATGTAAATGCCATGTTCATAGCTTTTCACTGCCTATTTAAGAAACGGCAGTCTTCATTTGTAAATACACGAGTTTTTTTGCAATCAAAGAGAACTTTCTCCCGAACACTCTCTCTATTTCTGTTCTTCATGTACTTCATCGTCCTTTAAATTCGGCAACATACTTCTGAAATCCTTCAGTTAAAGCTTTCAAGTAAGTCTCTATAACTGTACTAAAGCTCTTAGTTATTTTGGGGTGAACACGCTCTTGCGGTGATGAAAGATATTCTATGAATTGAAAGAAATTATCTCGGGTCTAGCATGACAGAAAACAACGTAATATAGTTAAGGTTTAGAGATCATATGGCATTTACTTGGCTTCAGAGAGACTCTGCCCAATTTTAAAATGATTATGCTTTCTTAAAGAATCATCAAAGTTATCCTAATAGATTTAACAAAAGTGGGAGCGAGTCATTTAAGGTTATTTGCCGAGTGATGGCGTTTGAAAACCTGCAGACTAACGCATACCCTGAGTTTTTCTAGAAAGATATACTCTGATACGTTCTAAACCAACATCCTGAAATTTTAAAACTCAAACCAGACTCTCTCTAAGATCCAAATTTTTGCCATATTTTCTTTAGAATCTTCTTTCTATTCCGCTGTATCTGTATCTGTGCTATTGTTATATAGAGGACCTATTAATTTGCTAAGATCTTTGAAATACATTCTAGCTTGATTGACTAGTCCTAGAAAAGCTTGTATTTGTGGTCAAAGACATTTTAATACAGAAGACATTAATCCAATAAAAACCATAAAACTTGTGTATTTACAAATGAAGACTGCCGTTTCTTAAATAGGCAGTGAAAACTATGAACATGGCATTTACATAATTGCCTATTTTTACAGCTGTCCTACCGGATAAGACTTAAAGGACTACGTTACAAAAAAGGTTTACAAAAAGTCATAAAGTAAAAGATGTCCTTACGGACAAGACTTAAAGGACATGACTACATTACTAAAAGTCTTAAAGTAAAAGATGTCATTTCGGACAAGTCTTTAAAGGACACAAGTCTTTATGACTACATTACAAAATCGCATTATCAGATCTTCCACACGGCCATAGTACACATCACCCCATTGCCAGCCAACGTCGTTGGCTGGCCACCATGACTGCCGATCCACCACGCCCGCCTCCCAAACAATCGCCGGTACATGGACCCACCATCACCGATAATTTCTCCCGTGCGGCATCACAATGCGCAACCGATATCTACTTTGCTACCGGCCGTCCTTCGTCGTCACTAACACCTCTATCTCCTGCCGGTGTCCATCGTCAGTGACTCACCACTGCCTGCCTACTCTCCTCCTCCCACATCACGGAAACAACCATTACACCTCGCCCAATTTGAGAAACTAACAATTAAAATCTAAAATTACCAATTGAACAAATTTAATTCAAAATTAGTGAATCTTTTCTTGAATTTTGAAATTAAGAAGAGGGACTGTGATAGTTTTGTGGGATGAACGATTGGTTTTATGATGTGGTCACAGTTTTTACAGTGTTGCTCTGAAAGGTTTCCATGAAGTGGAGGTCGACGATCGTTAGTGTAGATGGGGACCGTTCGATGGGCTTGTCGGTGGTGGTGGATCGATAGTGGCACAATTGATGTCGAAACATTACGGGGTTGTGCGTTTGGGTTCGTGGCTGGCAGTGGTGGGTCAGTTTTGTGGAGGTGGCTGTTTGGTTGTGTGGCCGTGTGTGGTATGGGGGGTAGAAATAGAGGGTTATCGGCAATAGAGCCGACAATGAGTCGGAGTCTGACTTATGAGAGTGAGAGAAATGATTAGAGGAGGAAAAAGGGTGGCCGTTGTGATGGTGTGTGATTTGATGGTGGAAATGGCGGGTCGTCGGCAGTGCACGCTGTATGGTGACGAAGGCCAGCAAAAGGATGAAGTCAGATGGGGGTGTGAGAAAGAGAGCGAGTTTATTAGGGTTAGAACGGAGTGTAAAAGAAGGAAATAAAATAATTAGGCATTTTTTTAATCAAAACGACGTAGTTTTTGTTAATAGCCTTGCTCAATTTGCCTAAGGCTAGCCAATTTGTAAATATTCTAATTTTACAAATTTAAGTCAAAATTAATTTATTCATCCTCAAATTTTGGAATTCAACAGGGGCGGTCATGGGTTTTGGTGATTGGTTTTGTGATGTGGTCATGGTGAAATCGTGCGATACATGCGTTGGTGGTTGGTTTTGTTTGCGAGGGTCACCGGTGATGGAGGTTGGCCGGCGGCAAAGGCCAGTGATAAGATGAGGAGGTGGTGGTCAGTTTCGTGATGTTACAAGGGGAAAGAGCACCGACAATGGTGGGTTTTAATCTGTATGGTGGTGGCCGTTTGTGATGGTTGGGGTAGAGGGTGGTGGCTTGTGATAATGGGGGTGGTAAGTGGTGGCTTGTGATGGCATCTTGTTAAGGTCGGCGGTGACATAGAGATGAGAAAGAAAAAAACAGGAGAAGGGAGAGAGAGAGAGAAAAAAAGAAGAGAGATTATGCTTGTTTTATCCAAAAGTACATAGTTTTGGTCGTTAGCCTTAGACAAGTTGTCTAAGGCTAGCAACACACACACACACACACACACACACACACACACACACACACACACACACACACATGTGTGTGTGTGTGTGTGTGTGTGTGTGTGTGTGTGTGTGCAATTTGGTTTCAACAGATGATTGGCAAGTGTGCCTAGAGCCGAAGAAACAACTGATGATACACATGCATTTTAGATAGTGTAATAACAGAGTAGAATCGATCATCTATAGTTTCCTGATGCTGGTTGCACAAGATGCAGCTATATATCACAGAGGAGCCATAGTACAATTTGGGACCATTGCCACACTGGACCAGTCTATAGTGTAACTTAGGACCATTGCCACTGGACCAAACCAACTTCGACCCTTTGGTAGAAGGATTCCCTTGCATCATTCCAGGAGAAAGCTATAGTGGTTAGGTTCTAAACTACAAAAGCAGGAGGAATATTAAAACCAGGCCTCCTCGCAATGTACTAGGGAGGGGCCTCCTTATAGATCAATTAATAAGGCTTGTGATATTGCAGTAGGGAGATTCTAGTTGCTATCCAAGACTATCACATAAACTATTCCATCACTATTTCTAACAGCATCATAAACTGACGATATATACTAGGGCTAATTACACCTATGTCCCTGAGGTTTAGGTGTAATTACACGCGAGGACACAAAGTTTCAAAATGTAACACTTATGTCCGTTGACAAACGGAACCCTAAAAATTCTAACGGTTTTAACAAAATGACTTCATTGCCCTTATGTTAGAAAGTTATTTTTTAAAATGCCATTGTCTCTTTTTAGAAAAGAAAAACCCTAATTTTATTTTCTCTCTCTCTCTCTTCCCCCACCCTTTCCCCATCCACTACGCCGCCACCCACACCCTTGCCCTTCGCGGTCCCCCTAGCCCTCCCTCCCCCGGTCACCCCCCACCCCCCGGTCACCCCCATCCCCCAAATTGTTGAAGAATCTCCGAGACGACGTCTCTTGCTTGTTCTTTATCGGCTTCGAAATCATCGCCATGAGGCAGGGGTGCTGGCTCGCCGTTGCCGGCGGCAAAAAGCAGGTGTGAAGGGCCGCGAAACTGATGATGGGTGTGGCTATGAATGAAATTAGCTTTGGAAGAAGGGAGTTTCGAGCTGGGAATGGGAAAGAGGAGGATAGGATGGAGAAGACGGTGGCCGGAGGGGGAAGTAGTCAGGTATCTGGGAATTGGAAGCGAGGAATTTGAAGAACCGAGAAAGCAGAAAATAGAAACCATTTAGACCCATTGAAATTCAGAAATGATGATGGCATTTTCGATCTGGGCTAAGGGTGGCATGGTGGGGGTAGGGTAGGGGGGAAGAGGGAGGGGCAGCGGCATGGTGGAGGGGAGAAGGAAAGAGGCGGCGGTGATAGGGCGGCAGCCCCATTGAAATTCAGAAATGATGATGGTTAGAGAGAGAGAGATAAAGTTAGGGTTTCAAATTAAATCCAATAAAAAAACACAAATTTGAAAAAAAAAGAATTTAAATCTGTAATTTGATTCGGGAAAAAAGACTTAATTTCTATTAGAGATATCCTAATTTAAAAAGATTAAAACCTTAATTTGGAGAGAGAAAATTAGGTTTTGAAACTCTAATTTGGTATTAGGTTTAAAACCCTAATTTTGTAAATTAGAGTTTTTAATTTTTATACAGTGTATATGTAAATATGTGGTATAAGGGTAGTATTGACATTTAGAAAATACGCATGGATGACATCAGCAAAAAAATACACTTTTTGGACGGAACCCTGACGGATGGACACGACTGATACATTTGAAACACGTTTGGTTACGGAATGCTACATTTTGAAACTTTGTGTCCTTGACTGTAATTACCCCCTAACCTCAGGGACATAGGTGTAATTAGCCCTATATACTATGATGGGACCTTTTGGCAATGAATTGTCTAACCAAAGCCAAGTATCAAGGAGGCATAATAGATCTGTATTGTAGCGGAGTAATTTGGTAGAAACGTCAATCAGATTGAGAGAGGGAGAAAACAAGAGGAAATTGACTGGTTGTTGCATTAGAACATACATCAACTCTTACACTGATTTCAGCATTACAATTTACACTCATGCTAAAACCTCTTCTTTGCACTTTGCACTGATATCAGGTTAACAGGTAGCCTACATGCAATACGCAAGTTAACTCGCTAATCTCACAAATGGCACAATCACAGTTAACAATCCTCACCGGCTAAAACTAACAGATGACAACACATTTCATCTGAACAATATTCATATTATTGTTTTTGTGAGGACGTTGACGTTTTGAGGGGTGCTTCATCAATGATAACATGCATGAAAATAGGCATATATATCCTTTGTGTGGGGCAAAGCATACAAACGATTGAGTAAGTCCTTCTAGTTACTCAATCAGGACTTGAGGCAACAAGAAACTGTGGCTAACTCCACATATTTTCTTACTGAATTCATAATTTAAGGTTGCTAATTGGTCCTTAGTTACAGTTTCTAATTCTTTATTGCCAAAAAGAGTGGACCTAGTCTCAGGAAAAAAAAAAGAAACAAACAAAGAAACAAAAGGAAAAAAAGAAAAGAAAAGAAAAATATCTGCATAAATTTCTTATCATTTTCAAATATTAAACTTTAGCTGGACACCGGATAGTTGGGCAGGCAATATGAATTTCTAACCCCGCTGCTCTCCAATGTTGTCCCATCCCCATATTGCCAATTGTCTACTTAAAAGTGCCTTGCCGTATCCTCTTTACAATTCAATATGAGCCAACCCATTTAATTTCCAATTCTTTGTTTTTCAAGTAGTCAAACTGTTTGAAAAATTATTTTCTTTGCTTTTGGTTACCGACAACGGCTGGAGGTGATTGCCGGAGTTCATTGCAGTAGGTTTCAACTGTGGTGACCGGCAATGACTCCCAGAGTTTGCCAGTAGTGGCTGCTGACGATGGTGGCTACTGGAGGTGGTGGGCTGCTGTGATTAGCGGCGGAACAAGGATTTTTTTTAGAGGGTACAAAAAATATATCGAATTCACCAAAATTTTTTATTAGTAAAATAATAGACAAAAAATAGAGTGCACTTAAAGGCTTCGATGTAGAGCAGCAGAGCAGAAGGAGTCCAGCGGCTCTTTAAGGCTCCAATGTAGGGATTGGTAGTCTTTTCCAATTAGGAAATATATCCCAGTAGACTATCACAAAACGATCCTTTTCAGATTCATAACAATATTATCCAGTTGCTGGCCGGAACGGAGTAGCTCCACCATAGGGAGAACTCAAACTGGAAATTGAAAATGCGAGAAGATTGAAGAGGATCGGGATTTCCTTCACTCAAAGGAAAGTACATCTAGGGAGTATCAAGATTGATCGATCGGATGCAGGAAGCAGTAGTCCTCCCCGTCAGCAGTCGCGGCGTCTCGGTGCTCAATGAGCAGTAGCCTCAGGGAGCATCGAAACAGTGGTTAGGTCTTCAGTCGCCGGTCGCTGTCAGTTAGTCCTCCCCGTCAGCAGTCGCGGCGTCTCGGTGCTCAATGAGGTCGTCTCCGTCCAGATGTGGCTTAGCGCCTCGGCCAATGGCCATCAGTTCATCACCGTCGTCGCCTCGTTGGTCAGAGTGAGTCGGGGTCACGAACTCAGAGAGAGAGAGAGAGAGAGAGAGAGAGAGGACATGGTCTCGGGGAATGGGGAGAGAGAAGAGGACTAGGTGCCAATTCCCGATTTTTTTTCTCCTCAAAGATTCAGGGGGTGCACTAGCCCCCCAGTTCCCACTTGGTTCTGCCAGTGGTTGTGATGGACAGAGTTTACAGCCGTGGTGGTTGGCAGTGGTTAATGACAATGGTTCAGAAAACATTGATAGACAGTGGATGCCGGAGGTGACTTCCGGTAGTAGGATTGTCTGTCGGAGAGGGACGGGTAAAGAAAAAACATAAATATGTATTTGAATTAAATCAAGGATGAGAAAGTTAAATTCATATAAGCCCAAAAGAATGAGATTCGGTGTGTGCCGGGATGAAGATATATCTCATATCATTAGGCTTAAGTAAACCAAAAGCTCGAAATGCGCTGTTACCAATTGCCCCATATTGGGTCCATCTGCGATGGGGAGGGGCGCCATATGGGCCCAAATTGCCATCTCTACCGAGAGTTTTTTCCCTAAATAATACAAATTAATAACTTAATAACCTGTTTACCCCATTTTCAAACTTATTTACCCGCATACCACATTTTTGGAAATCGCGGTTCCAAACCACGACTTCTCCTAGAAAAACGTGGTTTGCAAACACGTTTTCATGTTCTATATATGTTTCCCATTTAATTTTTCTAATTTAAACAAAATTGAAAGAGAAAATTGGAAACAAAAAATATATTCTGTTAGGAAATTAAAAATCGCATTTTCAAAACACGTCTTCTGACGTTTTATTAAAAACGTGGTTCAGAACCACGTTTCCTCTAAAAACGTGGTTCTGAACCACGTTTTTAGAGGAAACATGACTTACATTTTTCGCGTAGAATCCCACCTGCACATTTTCAGAACCACGTAGCCTATACATTTTCATCACCCGACCTGCACCATCTACATTCTTTCTTCGCGTAGAATCCCTCCGTGCCTCATATACCTAAAACATGACTTACACCCGATGCACCAAAAGTGCGAAGAACTCACATTCTTTAAACCCAAAAACAAAGAGAGAATAGGAAAAAGAACAATGACAAAAATTGCACTTCTAAAAATACAAAGAGGCAGCATCAAGTGGAAAGTATATGTTAAAAAACAGAGGTAGATGGTTCTACCATTCATGGGAAATGAATATGTTCAAGTTATATGCAATGTCAGTCAATAGCACATGGACCAGCTTATATTAGTCATTGGCAACATGTGTATGTTAACATTTGTATCTTAAGCATGAGACACATACAAAAAATGTTTTCATCTATTCAATTCAGTTTTTATGGTAGACATTTCTTTGTTAGAACAAAGGTGGTTCAAAACCACGATTTACAAGAAAACGCGGTTCAAAACCACGATTTCTAATAAAACGTGTTTTGAAACCACGTTTTCCTTTAAAATCGTGGTTTCGAACCACGTTTTTTATAAAACAGAGTTTCCAATCACGTTTTACTAGAAATCGTGGTTTTGAACCGCGTTTTCTTGTCACGATTTACATTTTCCTGTTTCTGGTTTAATGAGCAGAAAACGTGTTTCGTTCCAAACGTTCGTCGTTGGATCGTTGGAAACCACGACGATTTTTGTTAAAAACATTGTGCAATTTCAAGTGAATCTTGGTTTTTACTTCAATTAAAATTGTGGCTGAAAACCACGACTTCTATATAAATCGCTTTTTTTTAACAATGATTTCTTGTAAATGCGTTGTGTACTTTCAATTGACGCTTGATTTTCACTTTAACACTACTCGTGGTTGCAAAGCATGGCTTCTATGGGCAAATGAGTGCTTGTGTGGCTCCTCAAATATGGGCACTTAGTGTGCTTACTTGGTGATGTCAGCGTGTGTGGTTCTCTCCTATGGGAAGGTGTTCATTGTCCGTGATTCTTTCTTTCTCTCCTTCTCAGAGTACCACTGGTTCTCCACAATGTTGTATCCTCTTGATTTCATGTTTTTGTTGAAATGAAAAGAAAGTTCAAATAGTATAAATCGCTTTTCAAGAAAGGCAATGCCTAGGAATGACGATTTAACTTGAAATTTTAAATCGTTGTACTTAAACACGTTTTCTAGATAACCGTTTTCAGTGAATACTTTAGAGGCTTAGAGCCTTATCAACTTCCCACGACCAAGCAACTTAAGATTAGAAAAATGGACATGGGTTTAGATGTCTTGCACTACAATGGCTGAAAAAAGCTTGTTACTAGTATATAGGTTCACTGTCGAAATCCTAATTTTAGTGATTAAATTAGGATTTCGACAATAAAAAATATATATGCTCACTGCTATTTGTGACCATCTAGATGGTCTAGTGTACTCAGTCGTGAATGCATCTTATATACGTGCATTATTGACCACTAATCATTTGTAGCCATCTTCATCTGAACATAAGGAAATACAACATATAAATTTTACGTGGTATTTCTTACAAAGAAAGCATCCTGGTTGACATGACCACGCTGATAAACCGGTCAGCCTCAACACTAACCATTTTTAGTCATCTTCATCAGACATTGGAGCATCAGAAACTTCAGAAGGTTCAAAGCTCATGTTCCAATATAAACGTGCTTCGTTGTTGCAACCAGCTGCATAGCTTTCACGTGCCATACGACGTAGGTTATGCCTACTTTGACGAACTCTCATTCTATTGTTTTCTTCACGTATACGATGCAGTGCCCTTTCAAGCTCCATATGTGTATTCCGAGGCATGTTGATTGCTTTTTGGCGAGGTATGGGTATATTCATGTGTCGTGAATCAACTACAAGGACCTCATATTCATTCAACCGATAAGACCATTCTGCATGTAATGTATTAACATACCGTGATGAGTAACGCAAACTTGGACGCAACGAATAGTGAAATTCATCTTCGCCCACCCAGTAACGACCCATAGCTTCAAAAATGTCTCGTGGAGTATATGTCATTTTTAGAGTTCTTACACAACAAAGAATATAGCAGCTAGTTGCCCTTTGCCCTTCATCCACTACACATACTTATATAATGCTCGACAAATAACCTCTTTGAAAGCCTTCATATCTTTTTCATGCTAACGTACAAATGAGCAAAATGAGATCGGAATTTACTTTAGACAAAGTAACGTGGTTGATGTAACATTTCACTGGAAAGGCCCTGGTCTACCAATAAACACATGCAGGGTGTAAGTGGCCAGTGACTTGTCTTGTCACTGGCTTGTCCTTTTCCAGTTCTCACAATAATGTATGGTGTCTACGTGTGTGTGCTTGGTTATATAAATTAGTGGTGTTCAAAGGGTGAGAAGTACTGTCTCTTGACTAGTCAAGGGCATCCCAAGCATATTACGTTAAAAATAATTGCGACAGTCTTATAAATTAAAAAGCTTAAAAACAAACTATATGCAAAAGCGCAGGAGCATTTGTAATACTTCGCTGGAAAATCCTTAGAATACCAGAGAAATAAGTTATAAATACTTGTCGCGACCTTTGTATTCTGGCCTCAGATCATACTTGTGTCTATTTTCTTCTCGATGATTTAAGACACCACTCTTAACTATGTGAATGTTCGACACAACATTGAGCCTCCTATTTAAATCAGCTGATTGAACACAACTTTAAGGCCTATCTGAGGTCAATTTTCCACAGCCTTGAGTACACAATACATGCTAACGTACAAATGAGCAAAATGAGATCGGATACTTTAGACAAAGTAACGTGGTTGATGTAACATTTCACTGGAAAGGCCCTGGCCTACCAATAAACACATGCAAGGTGTAAGTGGCCAGTGACTTGTCTTGTCACTGGATTGTCCTTTTCCAGTTCTCACAATAATGTATGGTGTCTACGTGTGTGTGCTTGGTTATATAAATTAGTGGTGTTCAAAGGGTGAGAAGTACTGTCTCTTGACTAGTCAAGGGCATCCCAAGCATATTACGTTAAAAATAATTGCGACAGTCTTATAAATTACTTGCTTAAAAACAAACTATATGCAAAAGCGCAGGAGCATTTGTAATACTTCGCTGGAAAATCCTTAGAATACCAGAGAAATAAGTTATAAATACTTGTCGCGACCTTTGTATTCTGGCCTCAGATCATACTTGTGTCTATTTTCTTCTCGATGATTTAAGACACCACTCTTAACTATGTGAATGTTCGACACAACATTGAGCCTCCTATTTAAATCAACTGATTGAACACAACTTTAAGGCCTATCTGAGGTCAATTTTCCACAGCCTTGAGTACACAATACATGCTAACGTACAAATGAGCAAAATGAGATCGGAATTTACTTTAGACAAAGTAACGTGGTTGATGTAACATTTCACTGGAAAGGCCCTGGTCTACCAATAAACACATGCAGGGTGTAAGTGGCCAGTGACTTGTCTTGTCACTGGCTTGTCCTTTTCCAGTTCTCACAATAATGTATGGTGTCTACGTGTGTGTGCTTGGTTATATAAATTAGTGGTGTTCAAAGGGTGAGAAGTACTGTCTTTTGATGGCAGGACTTCCTGGTAGTTCTAATTATCAGCAACGTGAGAAAGTGTGGTTGTTGTGTGAAAGGAACGACGACTACAAAGAAGTGAAGTATACAGATCCGAAAGAGTATTATTGCGGTTTACGGAGAGAATGGGCACATAGAGTTACGGAATCAGAAGCACTACACCAAGATCTCATCGCCCTTAGAGCACCCTTGCTGCATCGTCGTTCACTTACTATGTCACGGCCCAAAGTTAAGGAGTGTAAGAAAGCTGTGAGCCAAATTCGAAAGGAGAATAACCGAATGTTGCTGCGTAGAAAACGATTTTACATGCTTCAACTTGCCGAAGAAATGGCAGAGGCTAGTGGGAGGCACCTCACTTCAAACGAGAGAAACAATATTTTAACCAATGATCAGTACTTATCTGATGAATATATGTCTAATGAAGAGTGAAATATCTCTCTGCCCACTATGTGTTTGGATTTTATTCCGTTATCAGTTTTACACGTCATTGTAATAAGCCAACCTCTCCAATGCATTTGTTTGTGTAATACTTCTGTAAATGCAAATTTGTACTTTGCGCAATTGGTAGGATCTATTACAACCTACACTGAATGATCCAGTCTATCTAAAGTTATACCTATACGCCTATAAAAGTTGTCATGGGCTTAAATGGTTATTCCCCTTTTTTTCCCTGTAGGAGTGCCTTTTTCTAATTGATATTTCCATATAGGTTAATGGTGAGTAAGGGTGTTTTTTGACTTGTAACATTTACGTTCCATTAAATACCAGTAAACAAATGAAGGGTATTATTTTAGTGGTCTAGTTTTGACTTTTAGTGTAAAATTTCCATCAAAAACTATTTACTTAATATGCATAAGATTAACAATGTCATGCTGAATTACATTCACAATAATGTAATTGTTGAGATGTACTATTAAGATTACTAAGTCACATTGTATGTTAAAACAAAAGATAATTAATGAATGCACTGCCGATAGAGCTTTAGAGTACCGTTTAAAACGTTTAACGGAAAAAAGAAAGAATAAAAATTATCGTTACCTTACCCCAATTGTACATGAATTGGGGGTCTAACATTTAGCTCCTGTGTAGTATGGGTGCTTGTTGTGGTGATTTCTAGCCGAATTTGACAGTGAAGGAAATTAATATATACATATATATATATATATATATATATATATATATATATATATATATATATATAACTCTTTGGTGCAAAATATGTTCTGCTCAAAGAACTTTTCTGCTCTTATACATGGTTCTCTTTTTTATTGGAAATACAATGATTTTTCTATTCAATCAAAAAAAGAGTATAAATAGATTCCAAATATAGCAACTTCAAACATTCTTCTCAAGGTTGATAGTCCACGAATATCAAGGTGTCTCTACATCTAGTTTATTAATCTTATCTCATATATGGTTAGTCTAATGTGGTTTTAATTAACCTTATAAGCATGTCTTTTCTTACAAGCATTTAGCAGATTGGTTTAATCAACTATATGCAACAATGGAGAATCTACTACATTAAACAAAAGGGAACGAATCTGTGGCATCTTTGTAAGAATATTAAGCACCAGTCGCCCCAGTCTCGCTTTCCTTCTCTCATCTGTTATTGCATGCTAGAAACATTGACGGCATAACAAAAAGACTGGCATGCCAACAGCCACCACCACCACCAATCTTTCATCAGCTCATTTACTTTGCAAAACCCACCACCACCACCACCTCACTCCGTAGACACCCACTCGTCTCCTCCATGTCATCACAAACACGGTTAAGCGCGAACTCAGGGAGTGCGTTTCACTTGACTGGCATGTTCATTGGATGGAAGTTGCCTGTGGTGACAAAACTGGTTCTTTTTTTTCTTGTATAGAATGTCGCTGAAGTTCGCCTGTGACGTGTCTACTTCGCGACTCAATTTGCAAACATCGGCCAAAGTATTTCCAATGATGCAACTAAAAACTTGTAGCGACAAATATGGGTTGTGGGTTTGGCGTTTTCTGTGGGATGTTGCTCCAACCAGGATTGAAGCAAAATAATTTCCTTCTCAGAATCTCAAAACCTTTGCCTTGGTGAAAATTACAAACAGAAAGTAAAATGCCTTGCCACACTTATGATTCTCTGCATATGACAAACATTTTTAGGAGCAGAAAATGGGAAGAGAAAAAAAAAATATTGACTTCCCAAAATATGCATAGCATCCCTTCTAAAAGGGGCAACAAGCCATAGAGGATGAGAATGCCTCCACAACGACCACAATGTCTTCTATCCATTCACAATCCATCAATTCATAACCGGAGAAGAGGCTACATCATTGACTTCTGCCTATGAACAAATATCGCTTAAGACTTCAGCTTCCGAAAATTCAAGAGGCGTAGAGCACAACAGTGAGCAACCAGTCAATAACTGAATCGATGGGCATTGAACATACTCTTCGAAAGCAACATCAGGGAAAGACACATCTAAGATAACTCTCTGAACCTTGCAAATACGTTAATATATATCTCTCTCCAGACATATATATACATTTATATATCGAGTAGGGACATGTATATATATACACAAGCACAAGCACACAAACATATATGCGCACGCAGACACGCATATGTGTGTGTGTGTGTTAAAGAATCACAACAGTAAGTGGATTAAAAAGTAAATGTTGGACTTGGAACCTTCAATCGCTATGAAAATATAATGCCATAAGAATTCGGGGAACAAATGCCAATCCAATTCCACACATGCACAAATAATACGAGATAAGACAATCGGTTTGAAAAGCAGGAAGCCGTTTATTCAAACCTGTAAGTGTTTCTTACAGCCTCTTTCTGCAGAAAGTTAGCACAGGAAAGGTACACAAACCTGCACTCAGAATGTTGGATTATTTGCACCAGCACTCCACCTTCATTAGGGTGCTGCCATGAGACGTGATATGTACAGGGGACTCGCAACGAGCAGAGGCTTCTTAATAGCAGCTCTAGCTGTTTCTTCTTCCTCAAGAATATTCTCTTTGTTGTTAAGAATTTTCTGCTTACTAGGCTTCAAATAGAACCCTATGCTCTAAGAGCTCAGATAAAACAATTCTCATTTTGTCTACTGAAACAGGTTTTAGTATGACTCCATCCATGCCGACTCTCAAGCAGTGCTCCTTTGTTACCCTGTCTGTGTTTCCAGTCAGTGCAACAATAAGGGGTCTTTCATGGCATTTTGAAAACATTTCATGTATGCGGACAGCAATTTCATAGCCATCTACACCAGAAATACAGATATCCATAAACACCACCTGGTGTTCCTGAGTAATAGCACGCAAACACTCATCTTCCGAGCTAACAGTCATCACATCACATCCCAGATGCACAAGAAGTCCATTCGTTATGCTCCTGCTAACCCTGCATACCCACAAAATAACAAATTTATGAACGACAATCAGATGGTAATTAACTGTACTACCTTATTGATCGGCCAATCAAAAGTCAATCTTAGCGGCTCTTACTTGCAAAAACCTACGTGAAAGCGAAATTTCACACCATCTAATCACTTCTATCAATGATGAAACCTTAAAAGATTTAAGAGCAATAAGGAAAACGCTTGACGGGGAAAGCTGAATTTTAAGGAGTCAAAGTCAACGGGCAAGTCCTAGGTGCCCTAGTTTTTATGACTTTCATTGCTTTCATTACAACCAGACCTTGCTATCGCTTAAAGTATAGGAGGTATCCAGTGAAAATATGCTTATCTTAGGGCTTTCACTCAAATCTTGAGTGCTACTTATTCGCGTAACATCGAGGCTGGCTGTGTGGGGGAGGGTTTGGGTAGGTATAGAAATGCAATATTCCTCTCTACCAGTAAATGTCTGATGGGACTACTCTAATGGGACAGCCCACATTTTTGGGAAGAGGCAAATTGCTTTCAGCCAAGCACTGTGAATCCAAGAATTTTCTCCCTCGCAATGGTGGGAGCCTGGGCACCTGGCCTTTTATATAGACTGTTATACAATAACTAATGTGGCACCACCTAACCCCACTAACTTGAAACCCCAGTAACACATACCTCAGTTTTGGCCATAAAGCCCCCAGGAATAAAATTGATATTAGAAAAGTTAACTAATTGAGCAACGAAGTAACATGATCTAAATGCATTACTAACCCATTGTCATCCATGACAAGAACTTTGAGGCCCAAAAAATTTGTCTGGCCATGATTAGCAGGACCTTTGGGTACAAAAGAAAGCTTCAATTCGTTTGAGCGCTCAGGGATACCAAGTTTTACAACAAAGATAGCAGTAGATCCCTTGCCGAGGCCTTCACTTTCAATCCGAATATGCCCTTCCATAAGATTTACGAACCTAATTGCACAAACCAGAAAAGAGGTCGACATTTAAATTTTGAAATGCAGATTTACCAGAGAACAAAGCAATTTATGATCTGATGTTACAAAAAATTAGAATGCCTGAGAAAAGATGAGACTCTTTTTTCGAAGAGTTGCATAGACAACCCAGGCAGACGAGAAACCTGTGAAGTACCAAAAGTGACATACCTCTTACAAATTGCAAGTCCATGATGGCCCATCAGAATTTTTTGTTGCTAGTGATTGGCCTTGAGCAAATTTGGTGAATAACTTGGGAATGTCTTGGGGATTAATTCCTGATCCTGAATCTTTTACCTACGCTAGAGGAGAAATGTAAAAATGTCACTAGACTGTGAGATAAAAAAAGCATTTGAAGGCCAATTTAGATCCTTCTTGAGCATAGAAGAGGCCAACATGTACGCGCAAATAAAAATGTCCATTGTGCAACTGGGAAAACATCAGGAACTCGAGGATCTCGTAAAGACTCTGATTTTGCAACAAAAGCAGAAAGTGAAATGCTGCCATCTTTCGAGAACTTCACAGCATTGCCAACAACATTCAGAAGCGTTTGCATAAGTCGCTTTTCATCACCAACAGCATATTCTGGCAAATCTGAAGCCAAGCTCAACGTAATGAGCAACTTTTTGACAGATGCAATCGGCTTTATCAAGTTAAGGCCCTGACATTAAGACAACAAATCGCGTTACAGCCAATGACAACATGGTGCTATTCACTACTGTGCCTAAGCTAATCTAGAATGAATTGTTATTGCAAAAGATCTGGTAGCCTACTTCCTTGAAGAGAGCATGAAGGTTAAAAGTTCCAATGTCAAGTTGAAGGCTGCCATCTTCAAGCCTGGAAAGATCCAATACATCATTTATGAGGGTAGCTAGAAGATTACTGCTCTTAAGGATTGTTTCAACCATCAGACGTTGCTCAGGTGTCAGCTCAGTTTCCTGTAGTAAGGAGGAAACCGCAATAATTGCATGCATAGGAGTTCCCATCTCGTGGTTCATAACAGCAAGGAAATCATTACGAGCACGAACAGCCGTTTCTGCTTCTCTTCTTGCCAAATCAAGTGCAACATTCTGCTCCATAAGAAGATCCCTTGCCCTCATTGACTCTTCTAGGATAGCGGCATGTGATAGAGCAACAGCAACCTACATCACAGCAACCAAATTTAAATAGTGTTTAAACTTAATAAAATGATTAGTAGCTAATTAAGATCGAGGCCTCACATAATCACTGCCTATGCTTGGATCTAACAACTGCAAAACCTTCTCACCCAAGATAATTGGCTTCGCCTGGAGGTCATCATCAACTCCTGTTGTTACTTGAATCAAGAAGGAAGAAATCATAGAGGAAAAATTTTAAACACTCGTGCGTGTATGCAATCCATCAGACATGCTTAACAGTATGTACGATGTCAATTACTAGCGCAATCCATCGTATACTTAACATGCATTAATCTAAATGCTACATTCCATCGCCACTTCAAAGAATAACCAGTACATACCATCAAAAAAATGCCACACGATTACAAAGCATGTTTTCAAAATAGCTAAGTCAACATGTTGCCTGTACTAAGGTTAGGGGACTGGTTTTCATGAGTGTGCTAATCTGCAAAGTTAAGTTCCACATGGTGCTCGTACTCCTTTCTTTGCCCTCGGAGGATTCCTCTTGGCGTATGTCTTGAGTTTATGGCGCTTTGCAGGCTGCTCCATCACAACACATTGTGTTGCACAATTCGACGTAGGAGGAGGCTCCTCTGTAACCTGTGAAACTGAATCTTTCACAGGTGAACAAATCCCATGAGGTGCTCTAAGACGATGGGGATGTTGACTTCGTCGAGCTCGTGGAATGGCATAAAAAAACTGGTCGGAAATGCAACCTCCTCTACCTTGACCAGTGATTCGTCCAGGACTTGATACTCGGCTACCACCTGTAACGCCACTGCTAAAGCTGTGATATGGAACCGACCCATGTGTCTCTTTCTCAATAGGTTCCAGCTGTTCTTGTACCATCTCATAACAAGCAAGTGGATCAGTAGAAATGGGAGGGATTTCCGAAGGTATATCCTTGACTATACCTTCCATCTCAGATTCATGAAGCAGCGGGGATGGCATGTGATGTACAGCTGCTGTCTCAGTTGCTGATATAGGTGCTGGGCCTCCTGGTGTATGAGGTCGATCAGATCTATTAGGTGTGGAAGATGATGGCCCATGAGCAGGGGGTGTACTGGATGTGGAATGGGATGTCAAAGGCTCATGCTCTGCAGCTGTTACAGGCGATGGTGAGGGCAAAACCTGCATATGAGGTTGGACTGACGGTGGCACGTGTGATGTTGATGCAGTGTTTGGTGCTGGTGCACCTATCGGTGCTACGGTGACCGGCTCCATGGTCGGTCTCGGTCCCTTTCGGCGTGCCCGCGGTGGTCGTCGGGCCTGAGTAGCTGGTTGTGTCGGATCCTGGATTCGTGGCTCTGGTTGTGCACCGGCTGAGATTCGTTCAGCCTCACAAATGGCAGACAGTGCTTCTCGACACACAACCTTAATACTTGCAAGGGATTCAATGGCTGCATTAGGGTCAGTAGAATCAGCAAGGTGGAATATGCGCTTGATTTGTTGTGCCTGCAAAATAAGCAAGTTCGTTAATAACCAGCTAGTTTGAGGTCAATTTCATATTGTCCGTTACCATCAACCTTCAAAGAAGTCACTACTGTAACAACCTAACTACGAAATGGAATTGCATTACCATCAACCTTCAGAGAAGTCAAATCCCAAATGCATTTACATTAAATCACGCAACAACACAGCATGATATTTAGTCAAAGAAACAACATGAAGGATGTAAGGCATATGAAGCTAGAGAGTTTGTAGAACAGAGATTATTACCAACAGGGTCCAAACAGAATCCCACTCACTAACATACAAGCACCCGAAATAATAGGGAGGAACAAATACCATATGCAACAGGTTTGTCCTCGTCTGGGTTTCGATCTGCCTCAAAGAACTCCTCTAGGGGGTTATAGCCAGTCCTAGCTGCAGGAGCTGCAGCAGCAGCTGCACCTGCAGCAGCAGCAGCAGCTGCCAGAGGTTTCTGTTTTGGCTGCAGCTAAGAGTGTCCTCCCAAATGCTCTTGTCATAAACATAATATGCGAACAGATTTCTGCAGAATATCTTTAATGAGTTCAAACTTAGAAAAGCATGAATTGGTTTAATCAGCCATCCAACACAACAAAGTCTCATCAACAAATACGACTATACCATGCTCATTTTGAGTATTTAAAAGGGTGTTTTGAATAGCATAAGGACACGTAACCGCAATCAGTCATCAGAGCAACTTCACGGTGCCAATCTCAGAACTACCATCACAGTTTTATCACGTGCACTGGCAGTACCTGTGATACATGTCCTGTATTTTAAAATGTCTAATGCATGGATAATCGGATCTTGTAGTTTAAAATTTTCATAACGTGAATGATCAGCTCAGTTTTAGTAGCTATTTCTGGACCAAGCAGAGTGGTCTTATTAGTCTAAGGGAAGTCCTACATGTAAGTGCATAACATGTGTTCCTAGCAAGAATCACATTTTTTTCCCCAAGTGACAAATTTATGTACCACAACTCACCAAGTCTTCATATCATTCTCTATTGGGTGGCTACATGATCCTAGCTAGCAATCAACCTCTTTTTCTCATTCTTCTCTATCTGTTTGTTCTAGCCTAGATTCCCTTTCTTTTCCCTGTCATTCAAGAGTAACACTTTCGGGATTTTGTCCTTCCTTATGCAAGTGCTGTGACTAACATCCCAGAAATATCCTTTTTTGATACCTCTTGCCCATGCATTTGTGCACACTGCACAACAAGCCTCCTTCAGTCAATTTAGTCAAGTTGAGCTGCATATACTGTTATTCTTACTTGACTTAAACTTATATTGTAAGGCACTTCTCCAACCCTAGACCATTGCATAAACTCATGTTAAAGCTCGTACACAACTAGTCTAGAAAATGACATATACGAAGCTCTCTTCATCCTTAAATCCACTGTATTACAATGAAATAAAAAATCCTAAACTCAGACTTCTTTAATGAATCAAGACCCTAATCCTG
Organism: Escallonia rubra; assembly: GCA_033065855.1. NCBI lineage: Eukaryota > Viridiplantae > Streptophyta > Magnoliopsida > Escalloniales > Escalloniaceae > Escallonia > Escallonia rubra. The sequence continues at coordinate 75,990 of JAVXUO010001209.1, forward strand.
TCACTAGTACTAAGGCAGTAAACTAGAATCTGAATTGCTCACAGGAATGGCTTGTAACTGTATCATGATTGTATCTGAAAATTGCAACACTGGGAACTTCCCAGTAATCTGGGACAATGTGTTCTGCTTGTACAGGAGGCCAGCACCCAGGCATACATGATAACCTGTTTTGTTTTAGTTTTTCTATTTTCCTTTCTACCTCCCCTGTATTCCTTTCTTTTATTTTCACATCATTATTTTGCTTATGTGAGAAAAACCATTTCAACCTCCCAGCCCAGACATGTGTCTTTTGTTCATACGATAATCCCAACATGTTCATGCAAATCATCAAATTCAGACTATACAATTAATGTAACTTGTTGGAATTCCCTCCTTCTCTCTATGTCTCTCTTATACAGGGCTTGGTTTTTAGTGAAATCAGGAGTTATGGAATTCCCTCCTTGTCTCTAGAAAAACCATTTCAACCTGTTATATTTGTGATGCAGCACATCAGGATATTTACACTAAAACAACATCCGAAATGAGCAATTTTAGAGGTCTTTGCTTTGCACTTCACCATTTGGGACCCCATATCCAACATATGTCCCAAATGTTAAGTCATTATACCCCAACATCCACACAATCATGCATGTCAAGCCATGTTTTTTGCCAGGAAAACTGCCAACCAACAATTCCTAATCCCTTAGAAAACCTGGAACAAAGAAAGGGCTATACATTGCGCAAACGTGATTATTTTATCTGGGGTCAAGTGGAGTGGAAAGAATTCAACATATACTTTCCACATGTGTCCTACTTTCAAGCTCTGCATGATAGTTTCTAATCTAAATGATATCATATTTAGAAAGCATCCCAGCCCCAAACGTACACACACAATCCTAAGTAAATCAAACGGGATGCATGTCGTTGTGTCTTGAGCATTCTATCTAGAAATGATCTTAGAGCATAACTAAGCGTGTAAGTGGGAATGGTCACTATCATGCGAAAAAGATGTAGATAGTTGCTAGCGTTTAAATGGAGGAAGGGCCTAAGATACATACCAACATCTCCACAGTAGCATGCCCTCCTTGGTATCCAGATGGTATATTTTGCACCGGTTTGCCAACCAACAGACGGGTGATCGAGCGGTACCACAACATGTATGGGCTAGAGTACCCTGCATCAACATATTCTCCTGCCGCGTCTATACGATATATAGTATCTGCACGAGCATTCCACATGTCAATGTAGACACGATGTTTCAGCTCCCAGTCGGTGTTCGGGTGGCCCCGACGATCAATCTTATGAAGGACCTCACCACCAGTGTCACAATCACGGGGGATCACCTGGCTCATGCTGTATTGGGGGCAAACACGGTCCGGGAAGTGCCACTCCACTCTTTCGAAGCAGATAAGCGGCGATCGAGTCATCCAAACATGCCTTCCGGTCAAGCAGTACTCCGGTAGCGAAGCTAAGTCATACGGTTGCCATATGAACTGCGGGATGTAAAAGGCACATTTTTTTAAAATAACATCTAGACAAGCCAATTACATACTTATGTACCACATGTGAATACTTAAGCACAAACCTCTGATGACTTTAAATTGTCCAGCTGATCCCTATATCCCCTGAGACACTGTGATCCTACCCTGTCACTTTCCAGTGCTACAAGCCACCTGTCGATGTTATTTTCAAGTTTGGTTAATAAACATAAAAGGTGATAGTAACCATAGACGCATACAATTCCTATAGACTTTCATACTATCACAAGTATGAAAGTAACCATAGAAGCATACAATTCCTATGAAACTGTCCAACTGTTACTGTAGCCCAGAAATAAGGGCTTACCTCCTACCCAAAGGGTCTCGAGGTAAAGGCTCGACTTCATGTGGCTGGGGAGGGCCTCCACCAGCAACAGGTGCATCGCCAGCGGCCTCATTATGTTGCATGTCAACAGCAGCAGGTTGTGCCCGGTCCTCTACGGGGGGGACTCTTTCAGGGCCTCTTTCGGGACGCATGTTAGGGCACCTCTCCCAAGCCCATAACTATTTGATAAGGTATTTTACAAAGAAGGATCAATGATAAGATATCGTATAGAAAAAGAAGGAGATTAACACTTTAGCGTACCTGCAACAGAATTAGGGGTCCCCCAATCTCATATGCTGAACTCCTGCTTGCTCGGCACATCTCACGGTACAAGTAAGCTAGAGCTGCACTACCCCAACTACGCCCACTCGCAGTGTTAAGGTCTTGAAGCAAAGTTAAGTACATAAGAGGAACCCTAGCGCCTGATAGGTTTGGGAGTAAAACACCACCAATCAAGGCCAATATAAGAGCCCTGGCATGCTGTTGTACAATCTCATCATCTGAACCCTCTGGTAACACCATGAATTGATCCATCAGCCAACGAAGTTGTATTGACCCTCCACGTATGACCGTTGCAGGTGGCCTGACACCTAACCATTCATGACAATACTCATGCCACGCATCCGTGGAACGTGTAGTGTCAACACCTGTAACAGCATCACCGTCAACGGGTAGCCCAGACAACACTGCCACGTCCTGTAATGTAATTGCAGCCTCCCCAACACGAAGGTGAAAAGTATGGGTCTCAGGCCGCCATCGCTCAACAAGTGCTGTGATGAAAGCATGATCAAGTCTAACCTCCATGATCCGATAAAGCCCATAAAAACCAACTCGCACCAAGTACTGCATGACACGCGCATGTGGCTCCATCCTTCGATTCCCACCGCGATTCCGAACTAGTGGTCCTAGGGCTCGTCGGCATGTCAATACCTTATCAACCTGCATGCATTTTCTATATCAGTTAAATTAAAAAGGAATACTTAAAGTTGAGTTAAAATTCAAGTACCTCTCCATTCCAGACACAGCTGGAACGATGAGAATGTTGCAAATGTAGTACACGAGGGTCGACGGGCCCTGCATTTACCAAATGCTCCACAATTTCCTCCTGTCTTTGTCCTTCATGTCTTAGTCCCTCCATCTCTACAAAAACCAATGCAAACGCTATGTTAATTAGCGTGAAAAAACACAATGCACCAAATAATAATAAACTGATTATAGGCCTCCAAGTGAAAAATAAGGGAGGAAAGGGAAAGATGCAGTAACTCCAAGTGAAAAATAAGATATAGCAGTAACTCCAACTGAAGCTGCAGTAGCAGCAGCAGCAGCAGAAGCTGCAGAAGCAGCAGCAGCAGCTGCAGACTGGACCCACCACTTGGTCATGCGACGCTAGTGGTGGGTCCAGTCTTTCCCTTTGAGTAAGGCCAATAATTTCAGCTTCTTTGTGTCGAGTAAGTTCCGTTAGGAATTAACAATGTATCATCAACCTTCATAGGGCTTTGCACTGTACTTCTTGTCTTATATTCTATTTCATCCCCCAATTCATTGACATCATTTGATATCAAATTTGGAGCTGCGCTCTGTAGCTCCCTCTCGAGAAGGAAAGAAGGCGCATTAGAACTCAGAAAATATGTTTTTAGTAACCGTTAAATGTGCAGATTATACCTAAAGTAAGGTCAACTATATGCAGATTGTCCACTTGACACACTACAAAATCTATCAGAATCTGAATTGTCGAAACATTAAAGCAATACAAGTAAAAAGAGGGAAACCTAAATATAAGTTGCTAGTCCTAATCCAAGATAAAATTTAATTGATTAGGATCCTTAAGCACTGTGAACAGTCACAGAAACCAATCAGGCATGTTTACAAAGACCTAAGCAACCAACAGGTATAAGGCGAAAATATTATATCAACCATTTTTATGAAGTTAAGGTACCTGCAAAACAAAAGCTGACGAAGACAATGAGAGAGCGGCACCAATTACGATAGCCTCATCAAGACTTCTGATGTTCACCTGCAGTCCTTTCAATCAACTTAGTGAAACTAGAATTAGCAAATGGATACAAAGAACACAAGCGTAACAACTTTGAATTGTCAACAGGATTTCAGCAATTGGAGCAAGGTGCAGGAGGAGCAAACCAACTATCAGGAAGGTTTGGAATCAACATAGAAGACAGTGAGGGATGCATGTGGCAACAAAACTGCTAATGGATGAACAAGAAAGAAAAGCAAGCAGTTCCCATGCTTGGAAGAGGGAAGGTACAAAATCTTCAAAAGTTTCAAAACTAATAATAGGTACATGACATAGAGTTTTCAGCCAAAGGACTACATTACTTTGTACATAAGTTTGACCATAATATACAACATAGACAATATTAACAAAAACGATGGGAGCCCACTATTTTCAAGTGTCAAACGCTGTGGAGTGAGCTGGCTGCTTCCCATGACATGTACGCTTGTCGTGGCCAGTATTTCTGCATAATCCACAACGTTTCGGCTGCCGCTCTAGACGAATATCCATTTCATTGCGCAAACGGACTGATCTTGGTCGACCCTTCCCTCTATTTACAGCAGGGGGCATGAATGTACAGCCGGTCCATTCTTCCCAGTAATCTGGATGCTCCAGTGGTTGAAACATTTCAGCCCATATCTTGCTATATTCCCGAACCGAAAACCAGGCACTGATAAATGCACAAGGATCTAGCTTTGCCACTGCACAACATGCTAGAACATGAGAACATGGGATTCCATATGTCGTCAACTTCCCGCATGTACATGTTTTATCTTGAAGCCGCACAACCTGTGCATTTTGGCCGCGTTTATTTCTCACCAAAAAATCCCCCCGATCACCGGTCGTGTTATAAGGTTGCACAAACATAGAACCAATTTTCCTTTTCGCTTGTTGAATTGCAAGAATGACGGAAGGGACATAATGCATTTGATCTGCCATAGAGGTTGCCGCAAGGTTTCTTCTCAAATTAAAGTAATGTACACAACGGTGAAAAGATGTTTGGACTAGTGCTGTGATAGGTAAGCCTCGAGATCCTTTCAAAACACTGTTAAATACTTCAGAGATGTTGGTCGTTATCATTCCAAAACGTTTACCACCATCATGTGCAAGTGTCCACTGTTCAACGGGTATCTCATCACACCACTTTTTTGCTTCTAACGAAAGATTTTTGACCTCTTCCATCAACTCGTTGAATTTGCGAACTTGAGTAGCCTTCCCAGCAGCCCAAATAAGCTTCTTCAGATCCGAACTACTGAATTTTTTTGTGAAATTGCTACGAATATGTCTCAAGCAGAACCGGTGATGGGCATAAGGTGGCTGCCATAATTGGTTTTTCCTCACAGTGCTTAAGATACCGGGATGGCGATCTGAGATCAAGCAGATACACCTATCGCTTGGGACCACATAATCTCTAACATGCTGCAAAAACCAATTCCAGCTATCATGGTTCTCTCCTTCAACGATAGCAAATGCAAGCGGCAATATTTGGTTGTTTCCATCGGCTGATACGGCAATTAACATGGTCCCTAGATACTTTCCATGAAGAAACGTGCCATCAATGCTAATAACAGGACGACAGAATCTAAATCCCATGATGCATGGCTTAAATGCCCAAAAAACTCGTTTAAAGCGTATTGCATCAGATTCTCCACGCCCTTTTGGATCGTATTCGACAATGGTACCGGCATTATACTTTTGGATGGCAGCTAAAAATTTTGGCAATGCCCGATATGACTCTTCCCAATTCCCATACAAATCAGCAATAACCGCAACCTTGGCCTTCCACGCCTTTTTATATGAAATAGTGTATTCGTATTTTTCCTTCACAGCTGCAATTAAAGAGCTAATTCTAACCATCGGATCAGCTTCAACTATATTGCGGACTGCTTCAGTAATCAGTCTATAGTTTACGTGGTGATGGTCTTGGTTCAAGGCCGTCCTCAATGGACATGTGTGAGGTCCTCGATAGCGTGTAACTTCAAAATAGTTGTGGCTCTTCTTACACGTTGCACGGAGATAAAAATTGCACTCATTCGGAAACTTACATTTCAAAGCCACCATAGTTGGGATAGACTGCTTCACCTTGTAGATCAAATTATGCTTGACGTGGTACCTTAACATAGCCTTCACAAACTCGCTTTTATCCTTGAAAACTAGACCCACTCTTAACTCATCGTGCTCGGGATGCCATACTGTAGCGTGATTGCTTTCAAGACGACTTGTAATAACTGCAGCGGGTGCCCAATCAACGTCTGTGAAAAAATGCTCGTTAGGCTCGTATACGCGTCTCTGAGCTTCTACCTCAGTACTTATACCGTTACCATAATCCTCCCCATCGTCATCTTCATTTAGCCTATCCATGAATGCATCTTCTTCGCCTTCCGAATCTGTCCTCTCATGTTCATTATCCAGATTAGGTGCCTCAAAGATGGTTGATGCCTCATTCCCCAAGTCAATCATGTTATGCAGCGGTAAAAGCAAAGAGGAAACATGACCAGTCACACCTATACCCTGAGGTGTGACATTGGAAATCCCGCCACAATAACTAGCTCTGATATCGTTGTCTACGGGAGATAAAATCGAACTTTGTGTGGCATGATCACCAATGTCCAACGAGGTTAGATCCCTTATGGGCGTGGACATGCTACGTTGCGGAGGAGATGGCCTGTCACAGTTTGACACAAGATTCCGAGAAGAGGAACCATATCCCGTCACAATAGCCTCCATTTCAATAAATAACTCAATGGCGCTCAGCTGCGAGAATTGAGATTGGAGATCGAACATAGCTTCTACATCTCCATCATCCTCAATCGGTACTTTGATATAAAAGGTCTGAGCACCGTTTCCAACCATCCGCGGATACCTACAATTCAACTTCAACCTGAAATGTTCCTTGTCCAATCTTGTGCAGCTACACAACTTATCCATCAAGCAATTAAATGTCCAGTTACCCTCCACCTTGATCAACTTCTTTGGTCCACAATCATATGCATAACCATCTGAATCTTCTACTGCATTTCCTCCCCAGTAGCACAGCAGCCTTACGGAAGGAGCCATGGCGAACCTTCAATGTTTGCATAGAAATATGATTAGGTTTTCTATACAAACTATGTGTCATTACAAAGCATGGTCAATGAGTGCAAGGATGAGGCTTGATTGGCCGGCGCACACGCCAAGACACAAACAAAAAACACACGCACACCAAAACACACACACACGATGGACATATTCTGGCCTACAACTTATCAATCCATTTCTATATTGTTTCTTGCATCATGATCATGACTAAAGCTATTATATAAACATAACTACCTTACATTACAATTACATATACAACAAGATCAAAAAGCACAAAATCACCTAAGAGATGATTCGATGGTCAACTTTATGTGGCAAATACCAACTATATATGCAGTGATCCGATAATTTCTGCATGGTGGCTAACTTATAATGCTCTCAGAAGGTAAGCACAAAGGGCTCAACAACTGAGTCAAAGTAATGAGTACGTGATCTGAACATTAGTAAAGTCAATATCAACAAAAATTCCAAGTTAAGGCAGCTCCGACCTGCTATCATGTTTTGTTTCTACCAAGATTAGATGTTGAAGGTATTAAAAGCCGCCATCTTACTCCCACAAAGAGTGACCTCTCCTTAATACAAAGAATAAACGTATAAAACTGCAGCATGTTCGAGTCCATGTGATGTTCAAGTCCATGGGTAGTATACAAAACTCAACACTTAGAGAGGTGACAGTCGATCTGCCTTAAATCTGAGTCATGACGGTATAATTCTCTATCGACCATGGATTCTTGAGGATCCGATTCAAGAGAAGATGCATCAGACTGTGCACAAGCTATTGATATCTAATTATCCTCAATTCTCCTATAACAAAGCTGGTACATGAGTTACATAGGTAAACTAAAGCAAACAAAAAGCTACTAAGGGCTGGAACCAAGGGAAAATGACTGGAATATGTAAATCATTAGGTATGATAGAATACAGAATATGCCTCCACCACGAGGTAATGAAGGTAAAGCTGCAGAATCACCTCCTGCTAGCTTATCCATTGGAATAAACACTTCAATCACAGAGAAGTTCCCCAGCAACCTATTCCAAACTGAGATGCAGACTTTTAGTGGTGCTTCTCAAAAGGATTATTCTAAGTGTAGAGATCATGCACATATTTCTGAAATTCTGCTTAGTATTTGTATGCGGGGTCATTCCACCTGTGAGTTTGATCCTGGAGGTGACCAATTTATGATCAAATTCAAATGTACCGCTCTTCACTTCTAATTGTTTGAATATCGGTAGTAATTTCCCCCTTAAAAGGGGGAAACACCAGGAAGAATGTATGTGAAATGTGAATCAAAAAATCTCTCTTCTCTCTCTATCATTTCTGAAGTTCTCTCTCTATCTCTCTTCCTCGTTCACTCCCCTTATCTGTTCTTCAAAGAACCGACCCATCAATTCCATTAGAAGCGCAACCATAACCTTATTAAGCCATGGCCGGTAACGTATCGAGCTCGATACATTATTGAACTTCATTACTGCAAGTAGTACGTTGTTCATCGTACTTAGCGATTGCGAATAGACACAGCAGAAAAGAACCAAAAAACAGAGCACCTGTCTTCGTACAAAAAACATAGCCAACGAAGGTGGGTTGTGTGTGTGATAGTTTCTCTGTGTGTGTGTGGGGATACATGTCCAGTGTGTTGTCATGGATGTTCCATCCAGACATCCCCTTCAGATCAGAATTCAATTGAAGAAAGCAGCTGGTACCAATGGAGTCAGCATCACCAACAATGAAGGCTTGGAGCAGGTGACACAATGGCAGGGCTACACAGGAGATCAGCAGGCGCGTGAAGAAGATAACAGCAGTTAAGGCATCAGCGCGTGAGGAGCATGATCAGCACTAATAACCAAAGATTTGCTGAGTAGTGCCTCAGTGCTAGCATTACCAAATTTCTTCTAAGACATTCACTGTTGAGGTTGATGCTAGTGATCTCGGCATGGGAGGGCTCCTAATGCAAGAAGGGAGACCAAAGGCTTTTTTTCAGTAAAGCCTTTGGACCAAAGGCAATAGCCCTATCTACCTATGAAAAAGAGCTAATGGCCTTAGTCCAGGCAGTTTTGCACTGGCACACCTACTCAAGCATTCAAGTTCCAATGTCAATTTTGACAGACCATTGTAGTCTTAAATACCTGCTAGGGCAGAGAGTAACATCATTACTCCAAAAGAAATGCCTTTCCAAGCTGCTTGGGTTTACCTTCACAGTTCAATACAGAGCAGGTAGTGAAAATGGTGTGGCAGATGCCCTATCTAGGCTGCCAAGTGAGAATGAAGACAATGGGGAATGTCCTCCCATCTCACATATCAATTCAGCTTGGTTAACAGAGGTCCAAGACAGCTACTCAGGAGATCCTTATACACAAGAACAGATACAACTCCTTACGTTGGACCCCTTTGCTAACACTGAGTTCACATATGAACAGGACATTCTAAGGTACAGAGGGAGGATATGTATAGGGCAAGAAGGGAAACTAAGGGAGCATATTTTTCAAACCATGCATTCCTCTGGACTTGGGGGACATTCAGGATCATCAGCCACTTACAAGAGAGTCTCAGCAACATTCCATTGGCGTTCTCTTAGAAGTGATGTCAAAGAATGGGTTAAAAGGTGTGATATATGTCAAAGGATGCAAGCATGAAACAGTAGCTTATCCTGGATTGATGCAGCCTTTACCTATCCCAAATCAATTATGGAGTAGCATCTCCATGGATTTCATTGAAGGGTTACCTAAATCAGCACACAAGGAGGCTATACTAGTGGTTGTTACAGCCTATATAAAGCCTAGAGGACTGACATGTTAAGGCAGCTTTGTAGTACAACTTCCAAACTTAAAAGCTTCAATATGTACTGTTTTGTTTCTTAACCTTTAATTCTAATCAAAATGCAAAATGTGGGTTCATTACCTGCTTAAATTACATGCATTTTAAACTTGACTGAATTGCTCTTCAAAAGTACATGCTCACATTCAACTCTACTCCTCTTCAAGCAAACGGAAGTAAACAGCAGAAAAGGGAAGAAAGGAAACCTGACTTAAAAGTAAGGCACGACGAAAATTTGTGCATCAAAAACATAAAAAATAAACTAGAAAACATAGCACCCCGTCAATAAACTAGAAGTAAAGAGTAAGAATTTGTGGCGAACCTTGGCTCTTTAGTTCCAAGATGAAATATGCTAATAGAGCACCATCCAATAGCAAATGACGAGAATGCTCTCCATCAGTCTGTTCACATTTATGTTTTGAATAGTTAGTCATAAACTAAACCAGGTACATAGAAAAGTGGTACAAATGAGGTATAAAGTTAGCATAAAGATAAAAGTAAGGCATGCTATCATTTGGAATAAGGTTCTGTAGGTGGAGCATTGTCATAGTTGATCTTACTCAGGCTTTGCTAGAGTCCATTTGCGCATGTTTAGCTGGTTTCATGGAGTTCACATTTTAAAAAAATTGATCATGCGTCTAATATACGTAGGGAGCAACGACGATGATAAGAAAGAAACAACTAAGTAAAATGCGAGAAAGCCTTTTGGCGTTCATCTTACTATCCGTACACCCTACAATGGCAGCAGACTCATTATTAGCCTTAAAGAAAGGACAAAGAGGGGTTACATAGATATGAACTAGATGAGAAAAATACGAACAAAAGATCCCAAAGCACGTATATCTTTTCATTCCACGCGACTCACAAACTTCAGTTACTTTTAAGGTACTTCTTTTAGATAGTCGTTGTATTCATGTTGTCATTACATGATAGTTCTTTTAGATATCCGTTGTATTCATGTTGTCATTACATATTATATAATTATCAAATGGCAGGTCAATTAGAAAATAGTGTATGGACTGGTTTTCTAGGTGCATGCCATGTATGTAATCCTTGAAAAGAAGATTTTGTTGCAGCAGAGAACCATCACTTGTTGGGATGCTGCCAAACTAAGTTAAATGACACATAGTAGCTTAAGGAAAGGACCTGTGAAAATGTGTCTTTAGTTGAAAGTTTTTAACACCATGTGGAGTTACATGTCATAAGCCAATAGTGTAAACAATGAAGGAAAGAAAAGGAATGCACTATCTGAAAGGGCATTTATTTTCTTAACCAGTAAATGTGATGCCAAAGTGGTATTCATTGTAGTTTTAATCCTTTCATCAGTTACTTTAAGATACTGATTTTTTTGGTTAGTTCATTAACTGTTACTTAAAATTTCTTTTGTATTAGTTCTACTTAGTCATATCATTGAATGAATGGTTAATATATATATATATATATATATATATATATATATATAATGAAGCACTAATTGTAAGTGCATGCCATGTAACACTTAGAAAGCGAGGGTATGAATTTTGCTTCTTTTTTGCTTACTTTTTCCATAACTATTGTTCAACCTTATGGCATCACTACGACTATAGGATGCTGAGTTCATTGGAGGATACTTTGCTGCATGATCATTTTCGTCATTCAAAACTTGTATATGCAGCTGTATAGTCATGTGTGGGTGCAACTGCATGGATGCTGTATTTGAACTAAGATGATATGCATATTGCTTGTGCACTTGACGACAGTGGCTGGTCTTCGTGGGGGATTTGGTAGTTTAGATTCTGAGATAAGTGATAGTAGGATGACCAAATCTACAGGTCATTTGGTTAGTTGAATGATGCTTTTGATGTACATGAGATTACGACATTAGGTGTTTTGGTGGAGGTGGTTATATTTTGTTGAACTCAATCACTAAGATTCGCGAGAGAGAGCTCTCCAAGAAACCATAGTTCATAAATGATATGTAAAGAAATGATAATGATTTAGTAAGAAAGTAGAAACCTTTGACTTGCTGTTATGGTGAAATAGAATGAAGCCATTGAGTTATTACTATTAAGAGTATTCTATGTGATACACACGCATAAACTATTTTGAGTTTCCTTAGAGATGGATTTTAAATGTTTAGAGATTAAGAGAATCAATTGAAGAGCCAGTGAGGGGTTAGTGTATCACTCAACTGTCATTAGAGCTTTGTCCTTAAACTATTCTATCTGTTTATGAATTTCCTTTTTGGCGGTTAAACAAAAGAGTATGTACCGACATAATGTCAAGCTCGCTGAAGATATCTTCAGCCAAGGACAGAAAGGTGATATGGCCCTTTTCAATTCTCTTGCTTCCCATTTAAAAGAATATATGATTCATGTTTATAGTGTTCCTCCTTTGAGATGCATTTGTAGAATAAGGCATAACAACAATCGCAAGCTTTTTCCAAGGTCGTAGTAACGGCGGGGTTGAGGCGTAAGGTGAGTGACTGAGTTTAGGTATGGTGCTCTTGAAAATAGTGGTTGCTCTTATGTGGGGGTTAAGGCGGTGAAAATTCTGATATATGTGATTGCAGTGTGAGCCAATCGGTATGCAAATGGCTGTTGTACCCCAAACTTCGTTTGGCTTTGGGAGGTAATATATAACCGAACTAAATCTAAGAGCTCCAAGAAATGTAAATATATTAGTAAGAAAGGGTAACTAAACACGCATAAGGATAAAGTGGAAGTAAAAAGTATTGAATCTCCTTTATAGTTAATTCCTAATGTTAATTTTTTATAATAAGAGGAATCCATATAGATAATCTGGCCAACAATGACAAGTTCAGCGCTATGATTTACAGAAAAATAATTGTAACAAGCTGCACAATGAAAAGGGAAGACATAATAGAAGTTATACAGCCAAAGATTTTTTTTTTTGAAATCTTTGCCCACAGTGATACCAACGATGTCCTTTGCAGATTCTGAAGATACCATTGAGTTTATCGGGGAAAAAGTAAGAGAGGACTATGTAAGAGTTGCTACCAGAGGTTTCAAGCATTCTTAGTAATCTTAAGGAAGCTGAGGGAGTCAAATCTGCAAAGAAGAGATGGTCTCTAGTGGCAACTATAGACTAGCTTTGATATTGAATCGGTAACAAGCTCCTATGTGATTGTGAGGGATGAGAAAAGCTCTTCCACGCAAAGGATGAAGTAAGTGTTTGCCTTTCGTTATTTACTTATTACGTTGAGGTTTTTTACTCTAATTTATGGACCAGCACTTTGATAACAATATCTTGAGTGTTTGACTTAAGTTAATACAGTATAATGAAAGACTTAGTCAACTTGATGAAGCATGAACCCAGATTACCAATTCCTGGATCTCAGACTTCTCTATATAGCAACGTATTTTAATGAGTTTTCTATCAATCACCAATATTTTGTTATGAATCACCAATATTTTGATAAGTTGCTATTTTGAGACAATTTTTCTATTTGATAAATTGCTTACCAATTACTGTAGAAAGCATCCACGTGCAATGCACGTGAACAACCACTAGTATATATAAAAAAACACACTTGCCTATCATCTTACACACACAGGGCATATCATATAAGGAATCCTATACACATGGTCTTATACTTAGAACCAAAATTAAGATTGATCACGTTTCAATAGACCTTATCAAACCATCTTCTCCTACACCATACCAGCTCAGGAACTAATTGAATAACAAAATCCAAATTTCAATAACCATGACAGTAACAACCTGTAAAATTCAAACAAAGAAAAACAGAGAGGACTCACGTTGCTAAATTGGGAGAATCCACAGATGTTGCTTGACTGGACCTCCCAAATTTTGCCCTAATTGCGCAATGAGCTTGAACTTTTGCCCTAATCCGAAAATCAGAAAACAAGGAAATTAGGCAACAATCCTTTATTAACTTGTTAAGCCATTCAAATTTATTACACATGAGCCAACACCTAACAAGAACACTTGAATGAGAATACCGATGAATTTCTACTTTTCAGTGAGATGCAATTTGATCAATATGATAAAAGTTTATATCTAAATAAAGAACCCACAAGCAACGCTACAACTTTTTCAATTAATCTGCAATGCTACAGTCTACTATGAACTAACAAAAATGCAAATGCAATAGGCTACTAAGAACTAACAAAAATCCGACAAAATAGGCTGATATAACTCCACAAACCAACATACGGATTCAGGTAAATGCAAGATTGGAAGATCACTATGGAACCTATGCAAGCAAAAATGGAACAATACATATGTAATACAAGAGAAATCCTCATCACGGTTTCATTCAAAGCTAGAAAAGGCAATGTACAAGAATGTCTATTGCCACAACCTCATATGCTTGTCCACACCTCAAGGTTTCTAAGCCGTTAATTTGTTGTCTCTAATGTACTTTTTTACTACAAATGGATGCGTGAAAATGCATTCTTGGGTGTGGAAATAGACTTTCCTTGAGTTCTTTTGGCATGCGTACTTATGGTCTCAAATCAAATCCAGGAAGAGACAGGTGAGGTTACACCAGTAGGGAAACACAATAAAGGATGTAACTGCAAAAGATCTGGGTGCCTCAAGAAGTATTGTGAGTGTTTCCAGGCCAATATTCTGTGTTCTGACAATTGTAAATGCATGGAATGCAAGAATTTTGAAGGAAGTGAAAAGAGAAGAGAGCATGCTAATGCCATGGCACTTGCCCAACAGTCGGCCAACGTGACCATCCATGGGGCTATTATGTTCTCTGGTTATGGTACTCCTCCAGCAACCAAGAGTAGGAACAATCCACAACTTATTTTTGGGATATCTAATCATCAATGTAACAACAGAAGGGCACAATTTCAACAGGTACTAGCCTATTAACTTTCCAAACGAGGATGTCTTTCTTGTTGGTTAATGTGGAATATTTCCTGTCTATCGGGGTAAGTGGTTATTTCCCCTGTTTCTGGTACTTGGTGATATAAATGATCATTATCGTGTTACTTTTGGTGCATAGTAGGCATGTCGTGGGCCTATATTGTTGATATGGCTTCAATGGGATGAAGTTGTTTGCATGGTTCTATATTTGGCAAGCAGTTAGCTGAGTGTCTGACTATCAGTACATGTTGTTATAACCAGAGTTATCTGATGCCCTCCCCCTAGCTTCCTGCTCCGAAAACATGGTACTTTGCATACTGGTACTTGAAAACAATCTAGTATGAAAAGTCAGAACCATTTGTCACAAGTTGTAAATTCTATCCGCTTGCCTAACCTTTCCCGGCAAGCAACATGATGTATTTATACATCTACACAGAGACATACAACTTTCTTGTTTGGCTTAGTGTTTCCTAACCTATGTTACATAAAGACAGTGAACCAAAGAAACATGGAGATGAATAAGATTTGGAGTGAGAGGAGATCAGATCGTGAGATGGCAACAGAGAAAGGTCAGAGCTGTATTTTAGTAGCATGTGTCGGATGCTGGTGATGCAATGGCCGACGGGTGGACAGTCAACAAGACTCCATCTTCATCCTTGGTAAATAGAAGGGCACCATTGTTGGTATACTGTGAAATAGAGACGGTTCCAAGGCAGCAGGTGGGCACATGCCGCCTGTGCCCCCTGCTGCCTCCGCTTCTGTACATCAGTATACAGCCTATATAAAGCCTAGAGGCATGGAGCAACTGAGGCATGGAGCAACAGTTCAACAACAACATCCGTTATCCATTGAGGCATTTCCTCAAACAGTTAGAGGACGACCGGACATGCCTAAACTATATAACATAAAAGCTAGCACAATTAACTTCCAATAACTAGGGTTATGGTTTCAACCATTGGTAGATAAAAAAACGGGGGAATTGCTGATATAGTGTAAAAAGTTTCAATCAAATTCAATGGTAATGGTAATTACAGTTACATGTACCCAAAAGAAAGAAATCAAATAAATGCAAATTGGAATCAAAGTTTTCTCACCTTCGATCGGAGAAAATCTGTTCAATTAGCTCCACTCGGCTATCTTGATTCCAGGGGGAGAGGATCCTGAGCTAAGGGTGAGGCGAGAGAGCCCCTGCCGATTGCCGTCCGGCCGTCGGTGAATAGGTGTCTGGCCGTCTGGGTGAGAGTTTCAGAGATTAGGGCAGAGTCGCAAGGAGAGAGCCAGAGAGGCGATGGTGGTTGGAGACTCTGGAGACAGAGAAAGGCAGAGAGACATAGTAGGTGCAAACCGTGTTTAAATCTTCTTGAAGTTCAGGGGGAACAAGGAAGGAAGAAGGAAATCGTTTTCCCAGAAGGCCTCTCCAAACGCGCGCGGTTTTTGTTTTTCCGTTTGTTTTGTTTTGTTAAGTTATGTTGGATTTTGAGAAATGAGGCTAAAATGGAAAAACAAATTTTGAAAACGTGTTTTCAAAGAACGTTTTTAACTCTAAAGTCGTGGTTTGGAACCGCGATTTCCCAAAATGTGGTATGCGGGTAATTAAGTTTGAAAATGGGGTAAACAGGTTATTAAGTTATTAATTTGTATTATTTAGGAAAAAACTCTGTCTACCGAGTCACTGGGATAGCCTGCAACGACCAATAGAGTGACCATTAATAAGAGTACTTTCTGGACATTTTCATCGGCAGTTCTCTTGAATCGTTTACGGGGTATTCATCCCACGAACCCTCCTCAATTTGTTTCCCGTCTAAATCATTGAAGAAAGGAAGCAAACGAAGGAAGAAAGGAGAAGGAAGAAAGGCAAGAAGTTATGATGAACTCAAAGACGGACAAAATAGTGAGAAGGACGACGATGGGGGCGACTGTTACTGCTGCTTATTTCCTCCTCACGGCTGACTATGGCCCCGAACCCAATGTCCTCGATCCTGTAAGCTTAATTACGTGATCATGACTTTCAATTGCAATCTCGTCTATTACATCGTGCAGATCTAAGTGCCCGTTATCGTCGATGTTTTCTTTGTTCGTGCTTCATATCCCAGGGCTAGGGTTTTCTAGTTTTGTGGCATGAGTGAATTATGTCGTGGTTATCACGCTAATATCCCTTCGTTCTGTTATAGTTTCCCTTTCGATTTTCGCAAATTCCTAGGGTTAGATTTAGTATACCTAAATTTTGACTTTACTCATTGTTTTGAGAGTAGCTTGACTTGCCAAATACTACTTATTTAATATAAGATTGCTACTTGAGCTCAAGTTAATGTTTATTTGCACTAACTACATCCTAGTAATTCGCAAAAAGTCAAATGCGAAAAAATCCAATGTAAAGGAGTGCTACTTATCACAAAGAAATTACCCTATCAATATGATTTATAAGTGATATCCTATCGGGTCTAAGGAATATTGCTGGTTGTTTACTAGTCAATTAAGAGTAATTAAGTAGGGCATGATATGCTAGGTACTGCCATATGCCCTTTCTGTTTCTTTGAAGATCCTATGTATGGGCATTCCCTGATCGAGTTGCTTTATTTGTTAGTTGAGCCCATGGCTACCATTTCATGTTTTTTCCTTTCCGATTGTTATTAAATCATTGCCATCTTTTCTTGAGTTGTTCTGGGATTATGGCTTTCCATTTATCGGTACCGACACAGCTTTGCCTCCTTCATTTGTCTTTTCTACTTAAGTTTGGATAGGAGGATGTCGGAGATGAGTTTACTCCTGGATAGTCATCCTGTATGAAAGTGGTATTGCTAGCCCCATACAACGAACTTGTAACCCTGTTATGAGCAACTCAGTCTTGATCGAGGGGAATACTTTGGCTCAAATATCTTGTTAGAGGTCCTGATCTTAGCTGTTACACATACATTTGGAACGACGATGACAACTGTTTCTTGCCTGTAGTTGTGTTTCCGGAGCCAGGTACATCAAGAATATTGCCTTTACTCCCTCTTTCATCACCTTTTGCCTCCACACCTTCCCGACTTCGACCCCGATCCGCTTGGCGTAGATATTGAAGATTCTCCTGGGGTGGCTTGTTTATAGTTGCCGAGTGCTTTCTCAATGGCCACTATGACAACCTCACATCATTCAAATGCAATAACAGATTGGCGAGCAACTTTGGTTTCAACTGGTCCCTTTAGGGGGTTCATAAGGTAAGAGGGTTGAACCTTAGTTGCAGGATTCACGCAGGTAGGCCAAGAATCTCCCTGAGATTCTCGCTATTGCGTACCTAACTTGGGAGCTTGTTAGGAACGCGACCCTAGGTGGGTTGGGATCATGAATTTAAGTAGCCTCCTATTCTTTCCTATGAGGAAGCCAAAGTTGACTGGGCTTTGGGCTAAGAGAAAGCCAAGCTGTTCCCATGGGAAGATAGGTTTAGAAAGGATTGCGGCAGCAGCGGATTCTATCACGTGATGGAGGTGGGTCGGTGGTTTGGAGGTTGTGCATCGGGGTTTGGGGGGGGGGGGGGGGGGGCTGTGCAGGCGGTGGCAGTGACGGGAGAAGGGGAGGAGGGGGGTTGGGCGTGGGGAGGAAGTGGGAAGTGGTAGACGATTAGGGTCTTTTGTTCCCAGTTAAATGACAAACTTGCCCTTGGAAGGGCATTATGGTAAACTTTTCCTTTAAATTAGTTCGTCTACAAACTTATGCCCAAAAGTTAACATAATTAAAATAATAACTCTTTAATTTGCGCAGTTGACCTAGACTGTAGGGTCTAATTGGCATCTCATCTTTTTCTAGAACTTGCGAGTTTCAATCTAATTTAGATCAGTCCCATTAGGTGAGCTTTTTACTTCTGAAAAGAGCTGATCCAAGAAAGCATTTCAATTTTAACCAGCACCATGCACTGTAAATAGCAAGCACTAGAATCAATGTTGTTTTCTTGTGTATCCAAACAGCGTAAAGTGCTCACATACGGAGGAGGAAGATACCTGTCACAGGCCACCATCACTGTTGTTATTGAAATTTTCAGGCCGAAGTGACGTGCATCTGGTCCTATTGATGTGGTGCTCGGCTGACAATGTATAGTTCTGCATAATTATATGTTTTCATTGACTGGGAGAGAGGGTGAATAGCATAAAATATTTGAAAGCAGTTTGCTTTTTCTAGTCTCAGAACTAGAATATGTGGACATGAACTTTGATGTGCAATCTATCTGTAAGTCTGAATTTGTTGGTAGTGTTGTACCTTAAAATGTTACTTTAGCAGGGCGTTGTTTTTCTGGTCAAATGCTGGCATGTTTGTTTGCATATATACTCAATTCTGATGTTATTTTTATCTTGCAATGACAGATTAAGAGGGCGATAGAGTCAGGCAAACAGTCTGTGAAAGAATTCTTCTTTGAACGTGAGAAGGGATCTCAAGAAACTAAGACAGCAAAGCTGGTTCCTAATGGCACTGAGAAACATCCATAAATCTTTCGGATAAGCCTCTAACATAGCCAACTAGCCAAGTAAGAGCTTGTTACATGTAGAAAAGCTGGTCAAAGTTCCTCTTAGCCTTGGTCGTCTCTTGAAAACTTCTCCTTAGATACTTTTGGACCTGTAAAACTTCTAACACCTTCCGTTGGCCCCTCCCTCCTCTTCCCCTTTTTTTCTGGTAAATGTGAATATTACAATTTGCATGCAACTGTGGCCGAGGCTAGTATAGACCATTTTACTCGGAACATATGTTGCAACCTTATTGCTCTGAATACTTTCTATTGTCCTCTTTTGCTTGTACCATTTCGAATCTTGATCCTTGTTTCTGAAAAGATTCCGATGGCAAAAGCTAGTTCATATATGGTGAGCATCGACTTCTATTTGCAGAGAAGGTATCTGTTAGATAATGCACCTTCCATTTCTCTGGGAAAAAAATTAGTGTTCCATCTCAGGTGTCCAGTTCCATGGACCAAAAAGTAAGTTGAAATGGTGCGCGTATTGGCATCAATTAGGAACGATCATGTAAATCATGTAACTGCATACGGATCATCAAAGGGCTGCAACTTTTGAAGATTGCTCCAGCCAAGTGCCACTGATCAATGGTATCAATGGCGATATCACCGGAAGATAATTGGGCATGTGAAATGCATGCGATGCGTGACCGTATGCTCTTCCTAAGTGAACACATGCATAACACCAGAGCAAAAGTAAATTGTATGTGTAATTAAGGAAGAAAGGTGGGGGTGGCTTGGTGGCTTGGTGGCCAGCTAACGCTATTTATCTTACACGCATAGTTATTGAACAAAGAAAATAGATGGCAACTGCTTGACCGAATTGATCTATATTACCGCTGCGACTTGTGAGTATCAAATATTTCCATGCGATAGTACTTCACCCGTTCCAAAAATACACCCAGAAAAATCTGAAAATATAGAAAAAGAATTCATGAAAATAGTATATCGAATTAATATCTAGTCAAACGGCTCGATGATCGCTCATCTCCTCGTTGAATAGGCCAACCGCCTCAAGGAATGCCCAGCCTTGCCTAGCTGTACGCTTGAGTAGTGTATCAAAGGAGACACCATGACAATTTAATCTTGGCCGGAGGAAGGTGGTCGGAACTCGGAAGCAATGGTGATTTTGATCGTGATTTGAATTACGAAGTGAATTAGGAGAAGTGGAGAGAAATAGAAAGACAGATCCGAGAGAAGAAGACTAGTTTTTCACTTCGTATCACAAAAAAAATGCCATACATGTGATCATCTCTTCTTCCCCTTTATAAGGTGGTTACAATCCGAATTCAAAATGAAAATTCAAAAGTTAGATAGGCAGGAGGGCATGCCAATTAATGTTGTTGCCCTCGCATAGAAACATCAAGTAAAAACGATTTGAAACATTAAGGGCCAAGCGCTGTTGTTTAGAGCCAATTGTGTAGATTGCCCTTTGTTTTCTTCTTCAGATAATCGTGGTACAGTCAAGACCGTTGCTGCTGTGGTTTTGCTGGCAGCTTGACTTTGATCTTCAGTTTTCTCCTTCTTGGTCATAAATTGACCCTTGTCCCCAACGGGTCATAATTTGGAAGACGAGCTTTGAGGATGTCCTGGTCCTCCCGAGTAGCTTCACCTGTTGGGGTGTTTGACCACTGGACCAATACTTGTGGAGTAAAGGAGTTATTTCGACGAACCATGAGCTGATCCAAAATGGGACTGATTTCATCAGAATTTTATCCCTCCCAGTTGATTGGTGGCAATTCAGTGGAGGGAGTGATTAGGGAGCCAATCATTTCTTGAAGAGAGACACATGGAAACACTGGATATATAAGAGATGGTGAGGGCAGTTGGAGCTTATAAGCAACTAAGCCTCTTTTGGCAATGACCGGGTAAGGAACATAAAAGCGAAAAGATAACTAGAGGTTGCGTCTAAAGGCTACATAACATTGTTTATATGGTTGAAGTCTTGGGTAGGCTAAATCTCTAATACGTCCGTGTCTCGTGTTGGTTCGAGTACTGTTGCATTCTTGCCTGGGCAATTATGAGGTTAATGTGCAGCATTTGTCTCCTTCCTTTGAGATGTTCATCCACAACTGCATGATGGCTGAGTTTAATCTGTTGTAGATGTGCAGGTTTAGAGGCATAGCCATAAATGGCGTCAAATGGACTCATTTTAAAAGCCAATGACAACCACCTTTCCCATTTTTTGGCCAGTCACTAGTCATGCATCTGAGTTGGGTTTCCAAGCATCTGTTGAGTCTCTTTGTTTGATCATCAGTCTCAGTATGGTGCACAGCAATAGTAGCCAGTAAAGTACCTTGCCAGAACATGCTAAGCAATATCTTGTCCTTGTCACTGACTATGGTTGAGGGAATTACATGCAATTTGACAACCTGTTCTGTGAAGGCTTAAGCTACCTCTTTTGCTGTGAAGGGATGTGTGAGGCTAATGAAATGTGCAGTTTTGCTCAACCTATCAGTGACTACCATAATGGAGTCTTTGCCTTCAATGAACTTCATTAAGATATATGTCCAGGGTGGTTGTGGAATTAGGAGCGGTTGCAGTAGGCCTAGGCAGTGAACTCTTTCATTTTCGCTCTTTGGCAGTCATCACAAGTGGTTAAATAGTTGATAACAGTCCTGCTTGTGTCCTTTAAAAATCGACAGATCGGTTATTTCGGTTTTCACAATTAGATCGGTTTCAACATTTTAAATGCTCACCCCTAGTAATAACTGAACATATTTTTAGTTCAAAGTGACGCCATATTTAAGCAAAATACAAAAAGAACACAAAATACAAAGTGGCGCCAGATTTTGTGTTCCTGTTTTTGTTCTGGAAAACAAAAACAAAACAAAAAATACGAAAATAAATTGCATAAATGTACAGCCACTTACTCCATTTTTTCATTTGACTGCAGATTCTTAGGATATATTTATTGCAAGTCAGACATAGAAAAACATCATTTGGCAAGTCAATCTACTAGTCAACATTTACAGATACTAAGTCAATCCTATGAATTTCTCAAAAATTGAAATACACCTTAATATTCAACACGATCGGCTAGGTCACATTATAATCGACTAGGACAAGCACATTTCTAAAATATTGAATCACCTCGACAATGTGCATCCGAGCGGAGGGCACGAACCCGTCATAACAGATCGGTTGCGGCTTGTCGGCTAGTAGGTTCGTCAGCTCGTTGCGATCCCCCACAACGCTTCTCATGAGCCTGTGCCTTTCCCCCAAACTCATCATGTTGCAAGGATTTACATCGACTAAAAGGCTGTATGAGTGTGTTGGTGTGTAGTTTGAGAGAGATTTACTTGGTTATGAAGTTTGAGCGATTTGAGGAGGCTGAGGTTTCACCGTTAACGATTATAGTTGGAGACGCCATATTGCTGGGTGGAGTCGGCGGCGACTGCGGCATCGGTGGACTGTGGTTTTCTTCAGGTTTTACCGAGTTGCGACTGTGGTAAAGAGGGTAAACAAATTACCTTAAGCTTTTCACCTTGAAGCCTTTTTTAACTTACTAGTGTGAAGCACGTGCGTTGCACGTACATGTGATTGAATAGTAATTTTTTGAGGTGAAATAATTAGCTTTTAAATCAAATACAATTCAATTATGTTCTTATTTCTTCTATGACTTGAATTAAAAGAAATGTATATATGATGTTCGTAATTTGTAATTAGTTAAATGTTTGAACATATTCTTTGTAAGCTTCTGGGTGGAAAAAATGTTTGATGGTACTGTTAAAAAGAAAACAAATGGAGAAATTAAAAACATAAGTCTACGTCTTTGTTTTTGTAATATGCCAAATTGGGTTATAGTATCAATTAGCATTATAATTTCCAAAACCAGGTGCTTTTTATTTCATCAATATGAAATGCAAAACACTTGGTCATCAACTGCAATAACTAGGGATGAGTACAGTTCGGTTGGTTCGGTTTGGAGACTGAATACCAAACCGAACCGACAAACCTCGATTTGGAAAAAAAAAAATCGAACCGTAGTTGAACGGTTCGGTTCCAACGGTTCAGTTTTTGCAGGTACCGTTTTTACTGGTTGAACAGATTGAACGGTTCGATTTGGACGGTTTAATCGGTTGGAGCTAAACTCAATTTTGAGCAACTTTAGGCCCATGAATTAATAACTTATACATACTAATAAGTTCGCAAAAAACTGAATTTTTTTTATCATAATTAATAACACTAAGTGAGATGTAAGCGGCGAGTGAAAAATGTGTGTTATGTTAAAGGATTTAGAGTTTATCACATTTTATATGAGTGGTTAGATAACTAGGGTCTTTAAAAAATAATTATCATTAGGTAAAAGTATAGATATGTTATATTATATACACTTGGTTCAGTATATATGGCTTCAAAAAATTCGAGCCAAACCGACCAAACCGAATGTATGGTTTGAGAAGAAAAACAAAATCGATTGTTTTTAGAACGGTTTAAAAATTGACGGATTAGTTGTTTCGATTTTCACAATTGGATCAGTTTCAACATTTTAAATGCTCACCCCTAGTAATAACTGAACATATTTTAAATTCAAAGTGGCGCCATATTTAAGCAAAATACAAACATAACACAAAATACGAAGTGGCGCCAGATTTTGTGTTTTGTTTTCGTTCTAGAAAATAAAAACAGAAGGCAAAATACGAAAATAAATTGCATAAACGTACATCCCCTTACTCCTTTTTTTCATTTGACTTCTGCAGATTCTTCGGATAGATTTATTGCATGCCAGCCACAGAAAATCATCAATTGGCAAGTCAATCTAATAGTCAACATTTACGGATACTAAGTCAATCCTATGAATTCCACAACAATTGAAGTACACCTTAATATTAAACACGATCTGCTAGGTCACATTATAATCGACTAGGACAAGCACATTTCTAAAATCTTGAATCACCTCGACAATGTGCATCCGAGCGGAGGGCAATAACCCGTCATAAATGATCGGCTGGGGCTTGTCGGCTACTAGGTTCATCAGCTCGTCGCGATCCCCCATAACGCTTCTCACGAGCCTGTGCCTTTCCCCCAAACTCATCATGTTGCAAGGATTTACATTGATTAAAAGGCTGTATGAGTGTGTTGGTGTGTAGTTTGAGAGAAACTTACTCGGTTCTAAAGTTTGAACGATTTGAGGAGCTGACGCTTTACAGTTAGCGACTGTAGTTGGAGACGCCATATTGCTGGGTGGAGTCGGTGACGGCGGCGGCACCACTGGTGGACTGTTGTTTTCTTCAGGTTTTACTGAGTTGCGGCTGTGGTAAAGAGGGTAAACAAATTACCTTAAGCTTTTCACCTTCAAGCCTTTTTTAACTTACTAGTATGAAGCACGTGCGTTGCACGTGCGTTGCACGTACATGTGATCGAATAGTAATTTTTGAGGTGAAATAATTAGCTTTTAAATCAAATAATACAGTTGAATTATGTTCTTATTTCTTTTATGACTTGAATTAAAAGAAATGTATATATGATGTTTGCAATTTGTAATTAGTTAAATGTTTGAACATATTCTTTGTAAGCTTCTGGATGTAAAAAATGTTTGATGGTGGTGCTAAAACGAAAACAAATGGAGAAATTAAAAACATAAGTCTACGTCTATGTTTTTGTAATCCACCAAATTGGGTTATAGTATCGCATAAGATTATAATTTACAAAACCAGGTGCTTTTCATTTCATCAATATGAAATGCAAAGTACCTGGTCTTCAACTACAATAACTAGGGGTGAGCACAGTTCGGTTGGTTCGGTTTGGAGGTTGAATACCAAACTGAACCGACCAACCTCGGTTTGAAAAAAAAAAATTGAACTGTAGTTGAACGGTTCAGTTTTTGCAGGTACCATTTTTGCAGGTTGAACATATTGAACAATTCGATTTGGACGGTTTAATCGGTTTGGGCCAAACTCAATTTTGGACAACTTTAGGCCCAGAAATTAATAACTTACACGTGCTAATAATTTCGCAAAAAATTGAATTTTTTTTTATCATAATTAGAAACACTAAGTGAGATGTAAGTGGCGAGTGAAAAATGTGTGTTATGTTAAGAGATTCAGAGTTTATCACATTTTATATGAGTGATTAGATAACTAGGGTCTTTAAAAAATAATTATGATTAGGTAAAAGTACAGATATGTCATATTATATACGCTTTGTTTAGTTTATATGGTTTCAAAAAATTCGAACCAAACCGACCAAATCGAATGTACAGTTTGGGAAGAAAAACCAAACCGATGGATTTTTAGAACGGTTTAAAAATTGACGGATTGGTTGTTTCGGTTTTTACAATTGGATCTGTTTCAACATTTAAAATGCTCACCCCTAGTAATAACTGAACAAATTTTCAGTTCAAAGTGGCGCAATATTTAAGAAAAATACAAAGTTGCTCCAGATTTTGTGTTCTGTTTTTGTTCTGGAAAACAAAAACAGAACATGAAATATGAAAATAAATTGCATAAACGTACAGTCCCTTACTCCGTTTTTTCATTTGACTTCTGTAGATTCTTAGGATAGATTTATTGCATGCCAGACATAGAAAATCATCATTTGGCAAGTCAATCTAATAGTCAACATTTACGGATACTAAGTCAATCCTATGAATTCTGCAAAAATTGAAGTACACCTTAATATTCGACACGATCGGCTAGGTCGCATTATAATCGACTAGGACAAGCACATTTCTAAAATCTTGAATCACCTCGACAATGTGCATCCGAGCGGAGGGCAAGAACCCGTCATAAATGATCGGCTGGGGCTTGTCGGCTACTAGGTTCATCAGCTCGTCGCGATCCCCCATAACGCTTCTCACGAGCCTGTGCCTTTCCCCCAAACTCATCATGTTGCAAGGATTTACATCGATTAAAAGGCTGTATGAGTGTGTTGGTGTGTAGTTTGAGAGAGACTTACTCGGTTCTGAAGTTTGAGCGATTTGAGGAGGCTGAGGCTTCTCCGTTAGCGATTATAGTTGGAGACACCATATTGCTGGGTGGAGTCAGAGGCGGCACCGGTGGACTACGGTTTTCTTTAGGTTTTACTGAGTTGCGGCTGTGGTAAAGAGGGTACTAACTGAACAGATTTTCAGTTCAAAGTGGCGCCATACTTAAGAAAAATACAAACATAACACAAAATACAAAGTTGCGCCAGATTTTGTGTTATGTTTTAGTTATGGAAAATAAAAACATAACATAAAATACGAAAATAAATTGCATAAACATACAGCTCCTTACTCCGTTTTTTCATTTGACTTCTGTAGATTTTTAGGATAGATTTATTGCATGCCAGACATAGAAAATGATCATTTGGCAAGTCAATCTAATAGTCAACATTTACGGATAATAAGTCAATCCTATGAATTCTACAAAACTTGAAGTACACCTTAATATTCCACACGATCATCTTGGTCGCATTATAATCGACTAGGACAAGCACATTTCTAAAATGTTGAATCACCTCGGTAATGTGCATCCGAGCGGAGGGCACGAACTCGTCGTAACAAATCGGTTGGGGCTTATCGGCTAGTAGGTTCATCAGCTCGTCGCGATCCCCCACAACGCTTCTTACGGGCCTGTGCCTTTCCCCCAAACTCATCATGTTGCAATGATTTACATCGATTAAAAGGTTGTATGAGTGTGTTGGTGTGTAGTTTGTGAGAGACTTTCTCGGTTCTGAAGTTTGAGCGATTTGAGGAGGCTGAGGCTTCATTGTTAGCGATTATAGTTGAAGATGCCATATTGCTGGGTGGAGTCGGCAGTGGCACCGGTGGACTGCGGTTTTCTTCTGGTTTTACTGAGTTGCGGTTGTGGTAAAGTGGGTAAACAAATTACCTTAAGCTTTTGTTAACCCTATGGTTGGATAACCTAGGCTTACATCTTGTTTTGATGATAACTACACATTAATTATGTTCTAATGTGTGCTTTGAGTGTATTCTTAGTAGGTATATACATGCACACTCATGAAGACACATTTGAGAAGTTGGATAGATGGATTAAAGCCAAAGAAGCTTAAAGTTATAGTGGACATGCTATAGAAGCTTCATCAAGTCCAATGTCGAAGAGCAACAAAGAATGCATCGGCTAAGTTACTATCGATTATAATTGATCTTTCCTATTATGTAACTAGTCTTGGTTTGATGCTTGGATTGATGACTATGACCTAAAAAGACCTTAGGACACCTTGTGCATTGCATGTGAGTTCATAATCATTCACACAAGCGTGGTTCTTGAAAATGAGTGAACTTTGGAACTT
>JAVXUO010000872.1:0-22590 GCA_033065855.1 Escallonia rubra
TGATGATACCGCAACGTCTCTGATTCTCCAAAGTCAGTATACGGATGCTCCAGAAAGACAATGGTACCGCGCAACCTGCTTGCAACCTTCGTCCACTGCGGCAGGACGTATTTATTAGGGATTGCCTTGATATTCTTCTGGGTGAAAAAGTGCAGAATGTGTCTACACAGGATGCCATGGAACTCCAACTTCTTGCAAACACATGTCACCAAATCCATCAATGTGTCATGGCTCACCGTATACATTCTGCACAGCTTCTCAGGGACGAGGTTGTTCATCAGCGAATAAACCTTCAACTCACCTGTAGACTAGTCTGCCACCTTATTTATACTGTATCGTCCCGATTTTTGCAACTCCACTTGGTATTGCATGAATATCTCCTTTGTATAGACTTTTGCATTGTTTAGCACCAACGGGGTCTCAAGCAACCTTTTCCTTTGTTTGTACGTGCTTGCAAAGTCTGCAACCCTTTCTTTTACGAATAACGAGGCAACCGCTTTTTGGGTGAACGTGACAAAACTCTTCAAATTGGTAGATGTACCCACATAACTATCAAATGTGGCATTCATAGATTCACTCCTGCCCATCGTTTTCATGCCCGCAGAAAAATACCTTCTCGTGTAAATGTCAATCCATTGCTCTTTGAGCTCATACAAGTGTTGGAGCCACTCGTGGTCTTGCAATGAGTAATCCTCAACAAGCTTTTCCCACCTCTTCTCAAAATCATCAATCGTTAACGACTTGTTAACGCACTTGTCAAAATCATGTTTAAAGTCTGGATACTTTGCATACACGTGATGCAGACGTTCAAGGTATTTGTTGTTTATGTGCCAAGTACACAAGTTGTGTCGAGTATCTGGGAAGACAGTAGCAATAGCCTTCTTCATTGCCAAATCTTGATCTGTGATGCTAACTTTGGATGGTTTGAAGTTCATTGCTTCCAGCCACGCCCTAAACAACCATACAAAAGAACTCTCACTCTCGTCCCTTAACAAAGCGAACCCGAACAGGATGGAGTGGTAATGATGATTGACGCATGTGAAAGGAGCGAACGACATCTACGGTATGTGGTGTCGAAAGTCATGACATCCTCAAAATACTTATAAGCAAGCCTCGAACGACCGTCGACCCAAAAAATTATGGTAACTCGATGCTCGTCTTCAAGTTTATAATCGAAGGTAAACTGCGGGTCCTTCATCTGCATCTGCATCTGCTTCAATAGGCTTATTGTGGATTGAGCATCATTGAGGTCATAGGCAGCGCGTCTTTGGGTTCGGACCGCGTTTTAAACGTCTGTCGTGTTAAAGTTTAGATTCTGAATTCCCCCAGCCAGTTCAGCAAGAACATTAACAATGTCGGTAGGTCCTATCCGCGCAT
Organism: Escallonia rubra; assembly: GCA_033065855.1. Taxonomy (NCBI): domain Eukaryota; kingdom Viridiplantae; phylum Streptophyta; class Magnoliopsida; order Escalloniales; family Escalloniaceae; genus Escallonia; species Escallonia rubra. Next base: position 1,378 of record JAVXUO010000872.1, read on the forward strand.
TACTCATTGTGTGAATCAGACTCCTTGTGACCTTACCCATCTTCTTGTGTTGATGCATCTGACTCACATTAGAAGGGTTACTAACAGGTGATTGTGTGTCAATTCCAAGCAAGTAATAAGCCAATGATCTTGCTTGGGTTTATGGCTTATTAACATCTTGACTTGGCAATTCGTGCGTGCAAAGTAGTCCCATCTTCTCCGCGCATATCCTATTTTGTCATCACTGTCATCATTACCGACGTGTGTCTCATTTTGCAGTGGGTATCTGCTTCGATGATACTCGTATAAGCGATAACATTTTTTTTTTGTTATGTTGCTTGTTCTTGTAGTCTTTATTCTAATGCCAAATCCAACCCTCAACGAATACGCTCGAAAACATCCTTCGACTTCCTCCAATGCTTGAAACGTTCGTCCTAGATACGGATCACTAACATCTACTGGGGTGTTGGAGCTTGAAACGAAATCGGACAACATTGTGAAACAAAATCCATGTAGAAATAGACTATGCTTAACTATCAAATGGCGTTTCTTGAACATATCAAATCAAAATTACCTTGATGAATAGACCAAGTTAGCATAACAAATATACCAAACATAATCTTAAATTATCTACAATTTAACAATTATTAATTTCTTGAACCTAACAAATTAAAATTACTAGGTTGAATAGACAAATTTAACATGCCAAAATACAACAAACATAATCTAAAAAAATTTCTAATTTAACTATAATAAATTTTTTGAAGTTAACATATTAATTTCTTGAACATCACAAATTAAAATTACTTTGATAAATAAATAGACTGATAGATACTACAAACATAAACTCAAAAAAATTTATATATCCATCCAAAAAAAAAAGAAACTTCACCATTCACAAACTTATCTTGCTTGAGTGAAGCTTGAAGCAAGTGTTATTTGAAGGGAGCTGAAAATGGAAACAAGTGGATCTCAAGTAGATGAGAATGGAAAAATATATGGGAATTAGGGCACTTTTGGGGTATATCTGCCAAGTTGTATGCCACACTGTGTAGCGGACGACAGTCGTGGGGGGAAGATGTGACATGTGGACAAGATGTGGACTTGACCTGACAACCGTCAGGCAAAAAGTCGTCCGCTACATAGTGTAGCGGACGACTTTTTGCTTGACGGTTGTTAGGGTCAAAAAGTCGTCCGCTAGACTATTTAGCGGACGACATGGAGGGGCAATTTGGTTAAAAAAATCCCGTTGGCGACACAGTGTCGCGGACGACTGACAACCTTTTAAAAAAAGGAACTGGACCGTCCATCATTTCAGGATGGACGGCCAGATCGCGTTGGCAACTTCTCTTATTCTGCCCGCGATATCAACGGATCCGCTCCCCCCCCCCCCCCACACACACACACATATATATATATATATATATATATATATATATATATACCCAAAAGCAAATAAGTGTATATTTGTTGGCTATGATTCACGTAAGAAAGGTTGGAGATGCATGGATCCAGAAACACATAAGTTTTTCACTTCTAGATCAAGATGGTGTTTGATAAGGTCTCATCATTTCCCAGAGGTGATGAAAGTGCTCAGTTTTTTCCTGAAACTAGTACTCCTTCCTCTCCTATAAGGCAGATTGAAGACATTCCAGGTAATATTTTGGTGTCTTCAAACTTTGATAATGATGGGTATACTGTGTCCACAATGAGAAGGTCAACAAGAGAAATAAGACAACCTGATTACTTCAAAGATTATGCAGTTGGCTTGAATCAGTGTAGTGTGACTACTTGTTTCCTTTTCGAACAATAGATGGCAGTGAACCTTGTTGCTAAGATGAAGCGAGAGGTATCTCAAAATGGGAAGTAGCTACACAAGAAGAAATTGTTACATTAATGAAAAACAAGATAGGGGAGCTTGTGCCAAAGCCTAAAGACTATGAATTCGTAACCTGCCAATGGGTTTACAAATTGAAGAAGACGACGGATAAAACGGTTGATAGGCACAATGCTCGACTTGTTGCTCACGGATTTTCACAAAGTTATGGGTTAGTCTACGAGGAGCTCTCAGCCCAGTAGCCAAAATGGTCACCGTGAGAGCAATTATCTCTTTAGCTTCTAAGGGTTGGAAGTTTTGGCAACTTGATGTAAAGAACGTATTTCCTTATGGCGAGTTAGATTGTGAAGTTCTTATGGAGCAACCACAAGGTTTCATCTCTAAGAAGTTTCCTCAATTGAAGAAGGCTTTGTACGGTCTAAAACAAACTCCGCGTGCATGGTATGGTAAGATTGCTCAATATCTTACTTTCTGTGGTTTTAAAATTTCAGATTCCAAATCTAGTATTTATAAAGATGGAGTCTGGTAAGCATGTGGTGGTTCTATTGTATGTGGATGACATGATCGTCAAGGGAGACAAGATGATGAAATTTCACGTTTAAAGAATGACTTGTCCATCCATTGTGAAGTGAAGAATTTGGGCGAAGTTAGATGTTTTCTGGGCTTAGAAGTTGAAAGGTCAGAAGATAGGTTTTTCATATCTCACAAGAGATATGCTAAAAGTTTGCTGGAGCATTTTAAGATGTGGAGGCGAAAGCAGTGGCTACTCCTATGGAGCCTTATCTCAAGTTAAAGAAAGGTGAAGGATAGTTGCCGAAGGACGCAAGGAAGTTTTGCAACTTGTTGGTAGTTTGATTTATTTAACTATCACAAGGCCGAATATTGCTTACCCTATTGAGTGATCTCCCGATTCATGCAGAATCTAAGGACTCCTCATCTGGATGGTGCAAGGAAGGTAATGCGCCATTTAAAAGGAGCTCTTGGATATGGGCTTATGTACAAAATGGGTGGAAATTTTCTACTTAGTGGCTTTAGTGACGCCGATTGGGCAAGTGATGAAAATGATCAGCATTCTACTACAAGCTATTGTTTTAGTAAGGGACCAGTAGCTATTTGCTGGTGTAGTGAGGAGCAAATTAGAGTTGCTCTTTCCAGCACTAAGGCGGAATACATTGCAACAACTATGGCCACGCAAGAATGCATTTGGCTGAAGCGGTTGATCAATGATATTTACAAGGAAGTGGATTATGCATTACCAATTCACAGTGACAATAAGGTGTTGTTAAACTTGCTTCAAATCATGTATTTCATGTCGGACAAAGCACATTGAAGTTCCTCATCGTTTTGTGCGAGAGAAGGTGCCAAGTCAAGATATTAAGTTGGATAGTGTTCGTACAAGTAATCAAGTTGCAGATCTCTTTACAAAGGGATTGATAGAATCCAAGTTTGAAAGGTTTAGAGCTGCACTTGGTATGCTTCATAGAAAGCATGCACTAAGGGGGAGTGTTAAAAATTAGTGCATCTTACCTTTGCTTTAAGCTTTAGTCTTATTCACAGTTAGTAGTTCCTATTTTTTCTGCGATTCAGTAGTGCTTTGAAGAAGTCAATTTGGTTAGTAGGTCGTGGAGTCATTATAGGATAAGTTCGTTAGTAAGTTGAGAACTTGTGGGGATTTTCATGTACGTATTGTTCTATTTAAGAAGTCAGTATGTAACGTCCTAAAATAATAGAGAACTCTTCCAAAATTTAGCACTTTTGCTATTTTGTGCCCCTGCTCCTTACAATGCTATGTGTCTATTCATATTCTGTTCTTTTTGAGAAGATAAGCTTGGCTGTAGGGACTATGAGAGAGAAGCTAAAGTGAACCCACCATGCTCCGAGGAAGTATCAGCATGAAGGGAATAGGTGACGGCGAGCCGGGCCAAACTCCGGCAGCCCATCGGAGGGGAAATCCTCTGCTCGCACGCCGCTCCCGCAAACTCGGCTTGTGCCACTGGAGCATCTCTAACAAACTTGCTGACCATGATGCGAGCTGCCCTTGGAGAGATTATACACAAATCTGATATGCATAAGGGAAAGGCTATTTTAACTTGATATATGAATCTATCCATTTTATGTGTATTTTTTGAGCGACAAAAAGCAATAAAAAGGGAACTAATGAAATAGAATAACACTTTTGATACAAGACCTAGCCGACGATTAAACGAGTATTACGTCTCTTGGCTTCGTACATTGGTATGCCGCATACCAATGTACGAAGCCAAATTTCTGCCGCATACCGTATGCGGCAAGATATGCCCTTAATGTAGGCCCAAATTTTGATGTTTGAGTCGACTCTTAGTCAACCCAATCTCGTTATTTAATCCACATAAAAGCTACTTCCCTCAGTAAATTACTCCAATAAATTATGTTGATTTTAACTGCTTAATGAACGGATCCACATTACAAGCAAAAAAGAAAAGGTGAAAAAGTTTATAGGAAGGAAATAAAGTCTCTATAATGTAGAGACTCAGATGTTTGTTGCTTTAAGTCAACTCCTAATGAAACCAATCTTTTGTTCCATTAACAAAACATAATACCCTTTTGAGAAGAGAGAGAGAGAGAGAGAGAGAGAGAGACTTCTCACCTCAAATTACTCTGATAAGTTATGTTGATATTTATTGTCTGAATCTGAATTGAGAGTCGGTCTTCGATTAAGGAGTCATATTTATTTTTAAAAAGATCCAAATATACAAAGACGAGAGTCTATTTTTCTCTTAATATGTCAATCCATCCAACAAACTTGAGCGACGGAAAGAAGTGAAAAAACATATAAAGAATTGGAAATAACATTTTTTTTATATGAAAACGGAAACAACGAAATAGTTATCCAACAAACTTAATTAAGCTGAAGAAGCAAATATTCCATGGCTTTTCTTCCCTCCAGCTAATTAACTGTGTTGTTTGTAATCCTCTGAAGTTATATAGAGGAAGCCTGTACCACTGTACAAAGACCATGGGGTGTGTGTATATCCCGGACACGTGGAATGGAATATCTTTTTGACAAATTGCTTCCAACTTTCACACTGGCAAATGGTGAAGGTTGTTTCGTGGAGTGTTCCTACAACAGAAGCAACTGACATGGATGGCTTAATGAGATAATTGACGAAAAGTTTCTACACTGGGTTGGACGAAAACCTCCACCACAGAAGCAACCTCCTTAAGTTTAACGTAACAAATAACAACAGAAGGGAAAATAATAATAACAAAATTGTAGTAGATACACTTAACGTTTGAATAAGAAAGTTCATATAATGCTACCAAATCTGATGCACTGACATAATATAATGCTTCTCAACAACGATTAATCAATAATTTTGAAAACTTTGAAGGTAAAATTAGTCTTATGCCTGACGTTTGAAGATCTCCTAATATGCTTAACTTTTCTGGTGTCGCAAGAGAACCATTACTTTCAAAATGTTTACCTGTCCACATGATGCATCTGATATGCTGAAATTATCTGTAGAGCATGTTTGAACTTTAACAAGATAATGAGTATATTAGTCTTGATAATGCGTTTAACTTTCAAACTATCTGAGAAAGCAGATTACACGTGGAACTTTAGCTTAAAATGTTTTCGAATGTAGAGGTCAAGATGTTCTAAAAATTTTCAAATTTTTTGACACCTAGGTTTTTTTATAATTTTGATAAAATGACACCTGGGATTTTTGGGAGGGACGCTCTATGTTCACTCTCAAGAGCTTGGTACGGATTTTAGGGAGGAGATGGAGAGTTTTAAGTATTTATTGGCATGTACAAGTGGCTGAGTGAGAATACAATTTAATTGTGTCCAAGTGGAGGAGAGAAAAAAGTTATGCATATTGATTGGTCAAATTACAAATAACAAATGCAAAGGGGGCATCACATAGAAGAATGGGTCAAAGGAGGTTGGCCCTGGCCTCATATACATATATTAGATCATCTTCTTGTTATCCTATGTTTCGCCTGATATTGGTATTTTACTTCAAACAAAAAAATCAATTTGGAACTAAAATTACAGATTTCAGAGAGTAATATTTTGGTCTATGACTTGGCTTTGGTTTTAAAAAGTACATCTTGATCTTGAATAAAACAAATTGATTTGTCAAAAGTTTTGAAGTTTTGAATAACACTATCAATCGTGGCCTCCCCTAATGTTTTGACCCTGTAAGCCCTCAATATGCCAATTGATTTGTGATAAAATTTAAAAAACTAACACTCTCCCCATCGAATGATGCTATGCTGCATCATGATCCCATCTTTGGTTTTTGTTTCATAGCAGGGTTATTTTTGTCTCTGTCTGTGTGTCATACTGTAGTTATTTTGATTTTTGAAATGTATCTTCCTAACTCCTCAGCGCCTTTATTGGACATTTCACTCTTCTATGTTCTTGATCACACTTTAGTTTCCACAACTTATATAACTTCAACGATGACTTGAGATAACGTGTAATATATAACACAAACTTCGATGTCAAAACACAATATATAACCAAACAACTTCTGCAGTATACATCGCGAGTAAATATTACATGGTCCTTAGAACGACGTCAGCTGCTTTGACTCTTAGCACGACATCATGTGACAATGTAACATATATACTACTATTTTATCTCTTGAACAGTTAGATCATCACACAAATATACTAAGCACTTTTCTACGTACAAGATATGAAAGCATGAAAGTGATGGTGCCTAACTTCTGCTTTGACTAATCCCGAGCATCCATGCCTAACTTATGTAGGAGTTACCATTTTTAGGAGCTTCTATGATCTTCAAGTACATAAATGTTTTTGAGTGATGGTGCAGCATGAAAGTGTTGTTATTGCTTTGTAAAAGTCATAGACCGCTGGAATTTTTTTTTCTTTTTTGGGAGGTAAGAACCCTACCATATTAACAAGCACATGGATTACACTTTTTTTTTTTTTGTAAGCAAGATGAATTCAAGAGATAAACGTACAAACACAGTCTAGTTTCCCTCATCCTCCATTAACAAAAGAAGATGGTGGATGGAGGAAGGGGGAACTAAACCCACAAAAAGGTTGGAATCTGCCCATTTAGCCAAAATATGAGCCAACCTATTTACAATCCTATTTACTTTAACAAAGCACCAACAGGTAAGGAATTTCAGCTTCTCCCTTGCATCAGCCATAGATGCGAAACAACGCCAATTCGGTTTAGTACCAAAATCATTGAACCAGCTAATCACTGATTGGGCATCCCCTTCAAAAATAATGTGGGTAAACCTGTATTGTAAAGCCACTTCAATCGCAAAGAGGGCTGCCAAAGCCTCCGCATGTTCAGGATCTGTGGTTCCACTTTCAGTTACGTGAGCAGCAATAACATTCCCCAGATGGTTTGAGATGATAACCGCTTGGATCGACTTCTTTTCCCTAACCGCCGCATCAAAATTGATCTTGATCCAAAAAGGGGGAGGGCTACTCCAAGTATGCATTTCCGTGGGAACTATTTCATTCAGCTTCATTACCTCACAGTGGTAATGATAGTTCTTGAGGACAGACGATGCCACATCATGGGCGTTGATCGTAGCTTGTTGAAACACCTTCCGGTTCCTACTCATCCAAATATACTCCATTGTCGTACACGCAAACAAGGTGAATCTGTGGTTTTGGTTTGCATTCTGCCTACCTGGGACTTTTGGTTCAAGAATATCCTCCAGCCACTTAATCATCAGTAACTCAGAGTCATCAGCAATAGGGATAGGAGGTTGGGAATTTTCGGGAGAGAATGTCCACAAAGCTCGAGCAAGCGGGCAGTGGTAGAACAAGTGAATTAAAGATTCTTGCTCCATGTTACAAAGAGGACATACCGAATCAACATCCGAGTTGAAAACTTGAATTTTGCTTCCAATTGGAAGAATATTCCAAGCAATGCGCCAAATCAGAATTTTTTGGCGTTCACAAAGCCTAGCCTTCCATATAGATTTCCAAATGTGATTGTTGGCTAGCCAATGCCCTTGGAATTTCTGCTCATTTTCGTTTATATATACCGATTTGCAAGAGAACTTCCCAGACTTGGAGATGGTCCAGGCTAAGAAATCCTGGGGGCATGTTGAAGAGATTCTAATCTTTTGAATCTCTGAGATTGTCGATTCCGAGAAGAGTTTCTGCAATTTCGGTATATTCCAAGAGAATGAGTTGTAGTCGATAAGATACGCCACTTTATAGTTTCCAGCCTCCTCATAAGGTTCCTCCAATCCCGCTGATTGAATAAAGGATGGTACGAAGCCCGGCAAAGAAGGGATCCACGGATCTCTTCTAAAATCGATTGATTTTCCATCACCAATAATAAAACAAGCTCCTTTCTTGACGCTATTAATACCCGAACAAATTCCTTTCCATATCCACGATGCGGTCTTTGGCGGAGAGTGCTCCAAGAATGGGGTACCTTTGAGGTACTTGGCTTCCATAATTCTGCTCCAGGACTTCCATGGCTTGTTCACAACTTCCCAGCTCAGTTTTGCAAGGAGAGCTTTATTAATGTCCTTCATCATCTTAAACCCCATACCCCCTTTGCTTTTTGGAATACACAAAGATGTCCACGCTTTGGGAGAGAAAAAGTGTCGTTTGGTTTCGTTGTGTCCCCACCAAAACCTTCTCATAGCACCATCTATATCTTCACAAATGCTAACGGGCAACGCAAATGTAGACATGGTATAAGCTGGGATTGCCATTGCCACCGCCTTTATCAATGTCCCTCTTCCCGCAAATGACAGACACTTCGACTTCCATCCACTAAGCCGTTGTTTCACTCGATCAACAACTGACTTGAAAAGGCTTCTCTTGCTTTGATTGGTGAAAATTGGGAGGCCCAAGTACTTGTCATTTGGGGGAGCATGTTTGAATTCCAGAATTCTGCTCATATCTCTTTTATCCTGTCCTGACATGTTCTTGCTAAAGAAAATCCTTGATTTTTCCCGATTGACAGTTTGTCCCGACCAACTTTCAAACTTTTTCAGACATCTACTAACTGCCTCCGCTTCTTTTTTATTTGCCCTGCAAAATATAAAGAGATCATCAGCGAAAAGGAGGTGCGTTATTGCTGGGCTTCCACGGCTTGCTTTTATTCCATTAAGGTTTCCCAAGCTTTCTTCTTTTAGTAGCAACCTGGTGAGGATTTCAGTTCCTAAGATGAAAAGGAAAGGGGATAAGGGGTCTCCCTGTCGGAGTCCTCTACTTGGACTGAATTTCCCAAACGGCGCACCATTAATTAGGGTCGAAAAGGAGGATGTTGTAGTACATTGTTCAATCCATTGAATCCACTCCGTCGCAAAGCCAAAGTTCTTCATGATCAACAATAAGAAAGGCCACTCCATCTTATCGTAAGCTTTCTCCATATCAATCTTTATCGCCATCAAGCCTTTCTTCCCTTTCTTTAACCGCATTGTATGCCACAATTCTTGCACCACAATGCTGTTATCATTTATCAATCGGTTCGGCACAAAGGCTGCCTGGAGAGGTGAGATAAGCTTGTGAAGCAGGGGGCGAAGTCTATACGCCAGGATTTTTGAAATCAGTTTATAGGCAGTGTTGCATAGGCTGATGGGCCTAAATTGAGATACTTTGACTGCACTTTCAGATTTAGGAATAAGGGCTATGTGGGTGTGGTTCATCTCTTTAAGCATATGCCCTGACCGAAAGAAGGATTGGATGCTATTGATGACGTCTTCTTTGATTGTTTTCCAATAGGTCTTGAAGAAGAGAGCCGTTCGAACCTTCTTCACGGTTCCAAGCCCTCGGCAGTTTCTCGAGAGGATCAACATGGTGGGGGTGGTTGGAGATTACTACCTCCTTCCACCTTGCTCAAGGACGAGTTCTGAATGAGCAGCTTTGGATTGGTTGGACAGCAAGTTTTGCCATGCACACGGGATTGTAGTTTGAGAGATGGGCGTTTCTGGGAGCGTTTGGTTTTCAGAGACTGTTTTGTGTGGTTTGCAGGCACAGTAACCGGGTCAAAATTTATTCCATCAGAAGCAAATTTTTGCTTTTTTTGGGCTTCAAGGGTATCGAAGGCCCTTTTTCTTTTTTGGGCTGGGGATTGAATTTGGATCAGAACCTGTAACTGGGCTTGGTCCACAGGAAGGTTTAACTTCTGTTTAGAGGCCAGCAGTTGGGCTTGGTCCACAGGAAGGTTTAACTTCTGTTTAGAGGCCAACAGTTGGGCATGGGCTGGGTCAGGGGAATTTCGGGGCTTGTGGTTCCCACGAGAAAAGTCAGACATGCAACTAGATAAGGCAAGTTCCTGTGTAGCAAGGCTAGGGAGAGGATGGGATTTGGTTTGCGCCATTAGGTGCAAGCAATCTTCCTGACTTTGACTGGACAAGGGATGGTTGTTTGGTACAGGTAAGTCTGCCGAAGAAGTGTGCTCTTGGTGGTGGGAAAGGGGTGGTTGGGGATTGTCAGATGTAGGATGAGGGCTAGAGAGATTTGACAGATTTACCTCGATTCCAGAGCCTTCTTCCTCGGTGTCCTTGGGAGTTTCCATTACCGGCATCTTCTCCGGTAGCATCCGTTCGGAAATCGCCGGAGCTGCTCGGTTATACACTGGGGAAGGCATATCTCCCTCAAAGGAGGCCCTAATCCACGGATTGTACACCCTTTTTGCTCCTGCAAGCAGCCATTTGGCCGATGGGTCTTCAGGTCTGTAGCACCATTTCTGAACATGGCCCAGGTGACCACACTGAAAACAAAAATCCGGGAGACGCTCGTATCTGAATTGAATCCACGCGTCCTCCATGCCTTCCCGTTTCATGGGAAATCCTTTGGGGAAAGGTTCTTCGATATTAATATCCACTTTCAGTCTCATGAATCCCCTTTCTCCAATTTTCCCTGATTTTGTTTTCTCAATTTCCAGTAGGTTCCCAATTCTCTTGCCCATAATGAGAGCATTGTTACTTGTCATACGGTTTGGAGGAAGCCCACATATTCTGACCCAGAAAGGGGAGTGCGAGATGGAGATTTCCTGCAAAGATTTATCCGGCGGCCATGGTTGCAAAGCTAAGTGTGATCCCATGATCGACCAAGGACGTCTTTCCAGAACCCATTGCAAATCTTCTGGGTTTTTGAATTTGAACAGGAGGCGGTCTTCTTGTTCACTAATAGTTAGCCCTGCAACTGGGTTCCAAGCTTTGAGGATGGTGATTCGGACTCCTTTCTTGTTGAGTGCTTTGTCGCAAATGATTTTCCCCACTAAAATGAGAGTGTGGTTTTGATCTATGCTACTGGGGTCAGGTGCCAAATCAATGGGCTCGTAATTGCATTTAAGACGTTGAGTTTGGTGGATCAGAGCATTTATGTCTTCCAGAGGTTGGGTATTCATGGCAAAAACCAGGAGATTTTAACAGAGAAAGGATGTATGAGAGATTGTGGTAAAGAGAAAGTTGAAGAGGATTGAAGGTTAGAAATAAGTTGTGATAGGCTTGCTATGAAAAGCAGGTTACCAAGAGTCAAAGGTTAGAGACTCCAGGCCAAGAATGACCGGAAGATCAGGTACAAGCCACCGGAGCTTAGAGGTAGAACACGCCAACACTTTGGTCGTAGGATTACACTTTCATACATAAGCAAGTTAATCTAACAGCAGTAAGAACATGACTTCTATATACAACCTATAACCTGGGAACCTCCCCTGCCCATCATACAGGCCTACGGGACCAAAAAACTAACACCTCCGCTTGAGGTAAAAAATAGCCTGAACAGGAGACATAGTCTAGTCTGTAGATACCCAAATACAACACCGGCCTGCAAAACAAGCTAATCTTCGAATTTCTGCCAAATACTGCTTATTTCCTAAGCTGATAGAACAGTATTGTACAGCATCCAACCTTTAAAAGAAATCAAAAAGAGCCAGGGAACTCGTTGTAGAGAGATCAACCTTCCCTGACAACTGTTCCATCAAAGAAAGATCACTAGTAAATAACTGGATGTGTAAAAAATCATGAGCCAAAGTCTAGAACAGTATAACTGAGAGTGATGACAACATCAAACAATCTATCAATACAACAAAGAGGGTGTGCAAAGGAAGCCACCCGAGACCTGTGTCATCAACTACTTCCATACCGGTACACACAGAAAATCGGTCACGCTACCAAACAATACTAAATCTAAATGAAACTAGTCTAAAGTCACTCAAAACGTTTAGTAGCGCTAAAAAAATGCTATTAAGAATTGTCACTGAAAGTGTTAACAAAAAAGTCACTCGAAACATTTAGTGATTATTAATTGTCTCTATATATGGGATTAGAAGAAGATTCCTATAATTCGGATGATTGAAAAAGTTTGTTCATTTCATATCTATCAAAAACATGTTTAATCAGCGGCATGGGCAGAGTTCTGTTCATGCGCATACAAGATACACGTGCCAAACTTTAATGACTAATGACATTTATTTAACCATCATCATTACATGAGTTTTTCATCTCAAAGTTTCTAAACAATCTAGACTTAAAGAACAGTACAACGAACTTCACTTGTTCAAAGGCACTTCAGTCATAAGGTGATAAAGACAGAGAGAGGCGGCAACAAAGCTGTCAAGACAAAGTGCAGAACAGAATGAAGAGAAAACAAAACTGCGAAGATGAGCCAAGAAACCAACTGAAGGGAGAGTGGTAGTGGTACAGTGACAGCAAACAAGAAGGCAGTGGAAGCAAAGAAAACTCCGGCATGCTCCAGCACTCTTGATAAAAATGGAAACTTCAGAGTGACATACCTCGCAACGACAGTGGGGCAAAAGCCAGTAAAATGTACAGAGAAACCATGTATAAGGCTGCGGAGAGGCAAGTTTGAGTTTCAACGCGTAGCTGAGCCATTCCAACGGCAGTGCTGAAGCAAAATCCCATGACCATCGCCATTAACTCCAGCTTGGCTGCATGAGCCTATTCAGCAACCACCGCGATTTGGTAGTCCCCGGCAGAAGAAGGTGATGCAACTTGCACCCCAAGCAGCTTTTCAGGTTGCTCCGCCTGCCCAACCACCGCGATTTCGCAGTCCACGGCCGAAGGAAGTGGCGCAACTAGCACCGCAAGCAGCTTTTCAGGTTGCTCCGCTGGTTGCTCAGGTTGCTGCGCAACCATCGTGATTTCGTAGTCCATGGCGGAAGATGTTGATACGGGTCTAGCTTACATAAAGCCGGTTGGGGGGTGGCACAATTAATACCGAATTGTTTGCTTTTCTTGAATATGAATGACTGCAAGAAGCTTTGGGCGGACTACAAATGGAAACACATTAATGTGCAGATTGGCAATGGTAGGCCAACATGTTCTCAACTAGAAGATTAGTAGGTTATCTCCCCCAGCTATCATTTTGAAGAAGACCAAGGAGAAAAGAAAAGAAAGAAAGATGAGTTTCTCGTTTCTTTATTAATATTCTAGTACTAGTATGTTGTTTCCAGAAGGAAAGTCAATTTAATACTATAACGAAAAACAGGGGAGAGAGAGAGAGAGAGCAAAACTTTTTTCTGGAAATAGGGAACAAAACAATATGAACACATTGGTCTACAGAAATTTCAAAAAAGTAGGAATTAAAATTGGGGGAGCGAGGGTTTGAAAGATGTGCAAGAATTGCATTGTGAAAATTAAACATCTTACTCAAAATCAATTAGCGATGAGGGGGAGAGGCCCACAAGACGTGCATTTTAAATCGTTTATCATTTTTCTGACGCGAGATTATATCTCAATATGGATTTTGATTTTTGAATTATGTGTACGCCTCGATGAGCCGCTTTGATATCATGTGAAAACATCCGGTTCAAAAACATTAACAAAGAGAGAGAGAGAGGCCACAAGACTTGACATTACATTTCTGACATGTATGGATGAAAAATCTAGTTTTTAAGCACATTTGATTTTCTCCTCATTTGACCCACAGTAATGGCGTTAAGAAAAATCTCATGCGGCACCTTGATCTCTAAGGATGATTAACAATTGAAAAAGAACGAATAAAGACAGCTTGTTAGGCTGGAAAGAGATCACCTAGAACAGCTCTCCAACATGGAGAAAGATCCAGGCTTTTTCCCTCAAACAGTCAAATAAACAGGATCAATCAGAATTGCTTTAACAATAGCTTAGCGAATCACCTCCAAGAAGAACAAGAAGTACGTACGAATCCGGCGTAGTAATAAAGTAATCATCTTCACATATCTTTCAGGTTGGCTAAACAAATAAAAGAATTTAATCGACGTATGCTGCTTGCACCAAGTTTGATATGAGGGGAACAAATAAAAATGAAATTGGGGAAGAGATTAAAGAACTATCGTAGATGTATACGCACACGTCACGTATACGCACACGCACACCCTACAACATGGTAGCAACCAAGCGTGACTAATCAAAAGAAAAATAGGAAAACAATGCAGTGTTAAGCAATAAACAAGTTATAGCCATTACATGAACCATGCAATGGGTCCCATCAGGTTTTGGCCAAAACTTGTCCTAGGATTGCAGACACTGGGGCTGATGGTGGCTCCAGTCTTTGGGGCTGACGTCCGGGGGCTGACGTCCCATGTAATGGGTCCCATCAGGTTTTGGCCAAAACTTGTCCTAGGATTGCAAACACGGGGGCTGACGGTGGCTCCAGTCTTTGGGGCTGACGTCCCATACATTGACAAAACTTTCGGACCATATTAACAAAACATTATTACCATGTTTGGGACTGATGGTGGCTCCAGTCTAAAGCCATGGTTAAAGGGAAAATTAGAATTAGAGGGGATTTGGAGTTAAATACTTGTAGACGAGGGTTTTGTTTTTGAAAATTGTGAAAAAGGGGGGGCCACTTTTGAAAACCTCTGAAAAAAAGGATTAGTTGGGAAAAAATGGTTTCTTTTAAAATCTGACTTTTTCATTTCTCAAATTACTCCTCCCTTTGTTTGTTTCTACATACAACATTTTTAGAAATCGCGACTTCAAAGTAATATATATATATATATATATATATATATATATATATATATATATATATGGAGCTGATCCGTTGCTAGCGCTAGCAGCGCTAGCACCGTCCGCTATATAATGTAGCGGACGGTGAATTATCGTCCGCTACATTATATAGCGGACGGCAAAACAGCGCTAGCAACGTGCTAGCGCTAGCAATGGATCACGACCCATATATATATATATATATATATATATATATATATATATATATATATATATATATGTTTTTCCTTTTAAATTACACAGAAAATGAAAAAAAAATTTAAAATGTGTTTTAGAACCACGTTTTCTATTTAAAGTCGTGGTTCTGAATCATGTTTTCTTTTTAAAATCGTGGTTCTGAACCATGTTTTTTACTAAACCGCGATTTTCACTTTGAAGTCGCTGTTTCAAACCGCGATTTTTAAAAGTGTTGTATGTGGGAACAAACAGGAAAGGGGTAATCTAGGAAATGGAAAGTCATCATTGGAAAAAAAAACCACTTTTTCACAAGTCATTCCCTTTTTCAGAGATTTCTAAAAGTTGCCCTACTTTTTCACAAGTTAAAAAAAAAAACCCACCATCCCCAAAAGTTTTATCCCAAAACCCACTTTTTTCTAATTTTCCCATGGTTAAAATCCTTATCCTTTAAAGCCATTATGTACCAGATTTCCAAATAAGATAGCACTAGCCAAGTTCTATCTTTTGTACTGGTCCAATCCTTAGACTATTTGAATTTGTTGCATTCTACACCATCTTGATTCTACGGCAATCTCCATTACACTTGTATTATTATTATTATCATTAGTATTATTATTTATTTTGGCATTTGTCTTCTTCTGGCAGCCATCCTAACTCTATACTAATTGGTTGGTTTGTTGATTCTAGAATATTAGATTTCCTGATTATGATTATACCCACTTAATCACCATTGCAAGGTTATTGTATTTCCTTTGTTTGTATTCAATGGTAACTCACGGAGTGCTCCTGCTTTCCAGAGGTCATTCATAAAACAAATGCTATAGTTGTTCTCTTTATCTTCTTTATTTTCCCAACCTAAAGTCGGTGTACATAATGGCCCGCTTGGTATCTTTTTTGATTTTCCTAGAAACTATTGACAAAATTCATATGCTCTATCATTTTGTAAGTCGATTTAATTCTGACATTTTGTTAGTCCACTTAATTCACGTGTCAGTGATCATATTTGTGACCTTATTCTGAATGACTTTTTAGTGTCTGTCTCTGCACAAAGATATATTTTGACATTTTGAAATTCTATCTCCGTACAAAAACATAGTTTGTATCTTGAAATTCTGTTTCGTATCTATTCAGTTAAATTCCGTACCTCCATAATTTCGTTTTCTCTTACATTTTTGTGTCCCTTTTTGGTTGGTCGTCGAGCGACCTTATTGGGCATTTGACTCACTGCCTTATTGTTTACTTTCAGGTGATCAGCAGAGGGGACTGGATTACAGGACTAACTGTGTGTCTAAGAGCTAACAGTTTAGTATAGAGTTATTTTGATTATTTTTTGAAGTTATAATATGAGGACTTACTTGGGTTTTGATGTATAATTTGGAACTTCTTGTAGGAGTAAGAGATTAAATTACTGTTTTATGCCTATTTGACATTTAATTATGTAATTTGGAGGTTTATTTTTAGATGCTCTAAATACCCTGTTTGCCAGACTCTTAATATTTGAGATTTTCTGACTTAACCACTCTTTTGAAATTACCGCTCCAAAAATTCGGGACATTATAGTTGGTATCAGAGCTATAGGTTCAAGGTCCTGTAGACTCATGTTTAGGACCGGATAAGTTGTGAGATGATTATGATCGGTAGAGTTAATATTATGGTTGGAATCAATATTCGATTCTCTGATAGTTAAGAGGCCAATCTTTTCTTCTCAATTCATTTTGGTCCCATTGAAAGTGGAGTGTGAATCTTTCTTGCAATTCAATAGTCTTGGTGAAACTCTGACAATAAGACACGTTTTTTGTAAATAGATTGCTACCGGATAGTAGGTTGAATAAACGAAACCACATATATCTTGTCCTAACAACGAAGACATTGTAATTAGAACGCGGGGGGGGGGGGGGGGGGGGGGGCGGGGAGGTGGGGGTGGTGGTGGCGGGCGGCTGTGGTTGGAGAACATGATAAGGAGCGCAGTGCTAACACTGCAAATGTGAAATCGAGCAAGTGGGGTGTAACCAGAGATTTTAACAACTTGTTTTTAGCTTGGTCCAGGCTTAACAACTACCAAACATAAGCACCAAATCTTAGTTCTTGGCGGTCAAGTACGTCCCGTGGGAAGGGCTTATCCAGGCCCTGCATGGGAACATCTCAGTGGCTACTCAACTTAATGCAGCAACCATCGTATATAAATCATGACAGATATGGGATGCATGTGTACGAAATCTTTTATGTTATCAAACGTGCTATATAAATTGATCGTCTGGGTAGCTTTCTGCAATTGATCCGATACAATCAATAACCATAGAAAACCTGCACCCTAATGCCCACATGGTACGCCAGATATCATATGTAGATACGTAGATATGCCTTGTAACCAGAGCCAAGTTATGGAGTCAGAAAAAAAGTTGGTAGCCACAAAAAAGGTAGAAGTCTAATATGATTAAGAGATATTTATATATTTCAGGATCCCTGAACAAGCTGATTACATATTTACATTTTTCTTTTGAAAAAAAGAGATATTTTATTTATTTAACAGGACAAAAGGTTGAGCCACACATGGAGTGGCTCTCATATTAGTATCATTTTACCGGAGGTTTGACAAAAAAATCGGCGCATACTTCCAAAGGGGGTATGCATGATATTGATCACCTATATGCTTAACCATCTGATCCGCACAAAAGTTTGTTTTCCGAAAACGTGAACATGTCAAGCACGTCTAAATAGAGCCCTGCAATCAAGATTACATACTTACATTTCACAATAAGAGGCAAGACGTATACACAAACAATTGTTCAATTCTTTCGCTTTAACTGAAACTACAGCGGGATTAAAATCAAATTCAAACTATTAGTATGCCAAGACAAGTGACAGAAAGCAGCTTAAATGACAGGGAAGAGGGAAACCCAACTTGTTAACAGTATATTATATTGAGACAGATAAACCAGACGTCGTGTATTTAAGAAGCGGTAAAGGGGGGAAGGAGTTATATAACGATGCATCTAATGGTCCGGCTGAGACCACACGATATTTTCTAATACATCACACATCCAGTTAAATTGCTCCGCTCACTTCTGTTTTTCATTTCTCTTTCTTTATAGCTGCAAAAAGGAAATTTTCTTTCTGTTTTTTCCATAGCGACTGAAGTGGCAAGTGCAAGGACAATCAAGTTACAAATAATTTGTATAGCACCTGAAGTGACACCAGTTTGGACTTCATCATCATCTGCTTCTTAGTGGAGCAAAAAACAGTAGAACAACCTTTACCCGTCGGATTATTCTTTTCTGTTTTTCAGTTTTTGATGCAAAATGGAGTATGACATTCCGGAAACAAACAAACCTAAGGCCTTCTAATTGAGGACTTCACTCTACAGATACGACACATGCAGCAGCGGTGAGAGAAGGAGTCTGCTAATAGCTAGGAATTAAGGCCAGTATACATTCTTCAAGCGCAAGGCAAGGCGGAGAAAGCTGTCGGGACAATTGCAGTAGGAAATGAAGAGAAAACAAATGGCAAAGATGAACCAATAAATCAACTTGAGACAGAGTGGTGCAGATGAAGTGACGGCAAACATGAAAGCAGTGGCGGCAAAGAACGCCCCGACGTGTTCCAACATTCTAGATAGAGAGGGGAACTTGGAAGAGGAGTAGTTGGCGACAAGGATGGCACCAAAAGCGAGCACAACGCTGAGAGAAACCAGGTGTAAGGCTGTTGGCAAGTGGGTACGGATTTGTGCGGAGAGGAGAGCTATAGCTACGGCTGTGCTGAGGCAGAATGCAGTGACCAGCACCGTCAAGTCCAAATTCAGCCTGGAAATATGAAAATTCTAAGGCACCTCCACAGTCACAGGCTGCGGCTCGACGTCAACCGGGATGCAGGATGGTGGTTCTAACTCTGTTGAATCCTTTTCCATGGCTAACCCGGATGCAGGATGATGGAGTCTGTTATTGACAAAAGCTGTGAAATGCCCCTTTTTATAAAAGAAATCCCTCTGCGGTGGGCCACAAAACTTATCCAAGGATTTACAAACTTTCGGACCGTATTAACAAAAATTGCGATACTTTCGGACCATATTAACAAAGCATTGTTATCATGTTTGTGACTGATGGTGGCTCCAGTCTAATGGGTCCCATCAAGTTTTGGCGAAAACTTGTCCAAGGATTGCAAACTTTGGGGCTGATGGTGGCTCCAGTCTTTGGGGCTGATGGGGCTGACGTCCCATGTAATGGGTCCCATCAAGTTTTCGCAACACCCACTAGTGCTACGACCAGCCAATCAACTGATCTAAGTAGAGCTGCAATATGGACCGGTTTAAAATGGGCTTTAATTAACCCAGCCTAGATTTGGATAAATTTTAACCTACCAAACCCAATGAATTTAAGTTTGGGTTGGTCTGAGTTGGGTCAACATTTTAATGAACTAAATTGGGTCAAGCCCACTAAAACCAAACTAACCCATCCTAACAAAAAAAAAAAGACCGAAGTCTGAAGATCTCTCATTCTCTCTTTCCCCGACAATCGACAGACCGTTGTAGCCAATTCCCCCAAATTGGTGTAGCCAATTCCGCCATCATTGTGGTCCCTATATCTCATTCTCTACACCAACACCCCCATCAAAACCTATGTTGGCGTCAACACTAATTTCTTGCTCGTAAGTTTTCTTTAACCAGATGAATCATAGCATCCTGTTTGTCATACTGTGTTTGCTTGTATACATTCCTTAACCATTTGATTCTTCATTCTCTTTCAAGATATCATGCGTGCCCTTGCAATTTCTTCATCCTGATGAATTAGACACGTTTTATTTTTTTTGTAAATAGATTGCTACATATATATTGTCAATAGTAGGTTGCTACACGTTTTTTTGAAACTCCTTCTCTACGTGGGTTGCTACACGCATTTTTTTTGTAAATGGTAGGTTGAATAAGTGAAACCACATATATATTGTCCTAACAATGAAGACATTGTAATTAGAACCCCCCGGGGGGCGGGGGGGGGGGGGGGTGGGGATGGGCGTGGGGGGGTTTTGCTTTTTGCTGCTGTGGTTGGAGAACATGATAAGGAGCGCAGTGCTAACACTGCAAATGTGAAATCGAGCAACCGTGCTTCACTTAACGGTGTTCTACCGTCATGCAAGTCCTAAAAGCACGGTTGTTTGGAGCTGTTTTTAGGGAGAGACTTCTATCTGCAGGTTGGTACTCTCTCTCTCTCTCTCCCCATTTTCCCATTGTCTTCCTCCCCAGAAACTCCAGAAATTACTAGTGTGGAAGGAAGAAATTATCAGGTTGGACCAATGGAAAATCAATCGTGGATTTTTATCTCAGTCCATGCTCTAATCAATATCGAGTTTTTTGAGGAGCAATCATGTACGTACTCTCTCTCTCTGTTCCCATCTTCGTCCTCCCCACCACACTTCAAAAACTGCTAGGGTGGAAACCGGTGATCAAACCAGAAAATCTTGGTGTGGAGAGTATTACCACTGCTGCTGATGTGCAAACATAAACTGCTGGTGTGCAACATATATTCTTGGTGGAGACTATGCGTGTGTTTAATTACATGGTTAGTGTCTAACCTCTTTCCAGACTACACATTTACTCTTAGTTTTTAGACTGCTGTTTGTTTCCATTAGTCAGTATACTATCTAATGGAGCTATTTTTTGAGCGCTGTCTCATTCTTTAATTTTTTAGTGCTTTTTCTCATGCAATTAGGGTTTGCATACAACCAAGGGTGTACTTGTTAATTAGACCCACAATTTAAACATCTTTTTAGACCCACAATTCAAGTTCCTTCAAGCCAATCCCAAGATTTTATAGCTTGGACCCCCAATAGGAAAGGCAATTTTACTTCAAAATCTGCCTATCTTAAGGAGAATGGACTCAAATTCACAATGACTAGTGCCTTCCCGCCTCTTTTCTAGAAACATGTTTGGTCTGCAAAAATTCTGGAGTGACATAAAATTCTGATTTGGAGAATAGCTTGGAATATACTCCCCTTTCGGTAAAACATAGCCAGATTTAACTCGGAGAATGACACTAGCTGCCCCCTTTGCAATCAGCCCTCTGAATCTGCTACTCATCTGTTTATAAATTGTTGCATGACTAGAATTTTGTGTGTGTTGTCCCCCTGGGGTTTTAGACCCCCACAAGACTTGGTTTCCCATATTGATTGGTTGTTTTTTTTCTTAAAACCTCCTGGTCTGAGTTCTGAAAATCAAAGGAAATACACTCTATTTTCAACAACTTTGATGGATTTGGTTTGGATGGC